>LGRX02013976.1:0-10407 GCA_001247695.2 Cymbomonas tetramitiformis
CCAGAACCGAACATTCTTAAGATCAAGTGTCAAATCTCGCCCAAAGCCTTAAGAAAAAGCAAGATAACGCAGATCCCAACTAAATCCTCCACAAAGAAGATCCCGCAGCGAAACTTTTCCGTGTTTTTAGTGCACGTAACGCGCGCATTTTGAGCCGTCGAACGTAAGCAGAGACAACGCAAAACTCAAAAACGAAAAGTCGCCCAAGTCATCTTGCAGCCCCATCTTAAGTTTCCACAGAAGATCTCCAACCAAACCTCTCACAAAGAAGGTCCCATAGCGAAACTTTTTCGTGTTTATAACGCACGTACCGCGCGTATTTTGAGCCGTAAAACGCAAGCTGAAGCCGCTCAAAACGCAAACGCAAAAGTCGCCATCCCCAACATCATGTAACTCGCAGATCCCACAGGTCCATAGAACGTTTTCATCATCTGAGAACCAATTTGTACCAGGCACACTCCTGATAACTTATACATATTTTTCTCTTTATTTTCCTTTCTTTTCTTTTATCTTCTTTATTTTCTTTTTATGTTTTCTATTGTTTTTGGTGTATCACATAGGCTTCTAGCCTTATATTCCACTGTTTAATTGCATGACATATACTGGCTATACAGCCTAGCAATACTATCACTTTTCGATATAATGTATGGTCGCAAACCTATAACATCTATATCCTTATGTTCAGTCTTGGCATCATGCCCAATCCTAACACGTAAAACTTGTACAATTCTTTCACTTGGTCAACACTCACTGAGGTTCACTTTTCCCAAGCTTCCCCTTTCATCATGTTGCTCTTTAACTCACTAGCAGGATTCCTAGATTGACATCTGTCATCGGCCAATTACCAGCAGCCCATGCCTGATTCTGTTACTTCTCCACCAATCATCAGGCAGATCATGATACTTGTATTGCCATTGCAGATCTTCTCCTGGAATCTACCATAAATCATTTCATTACAGATCTTCTCCTGAAATCTGCTTTGTCATCGATTATTTTCCCCACTCGCTAACTTATGTGAATATCCGATAATTCCCCATTATTCGCGAGTGGGGCATGCACGCTCGGGGCATACCCATGGGGCATACGCCTCGGGGCATACCCATGGGGTATACGCCTCGGGGCATGCCCATGGGGCATACGCCTCGGGGCATACCCATGGGGCATACGCCTCGGGGCATACCCATGGGGCATACGCCTCGGGGCATACCCATGGGGCATACGCCTCGGGGCATACCCATGGGGCATACGCCTCGGGGCATACCCATGGGGCATACGCCTCGGGGCATACCCATGGGGCATGCGCCTCGGGGCATACCCATGGGGCATACGCCTCGGGGCATACCCATGGGGCATACGCCTCGGGGCATACCCATGGGGCATACGCCTCGGGGCATACCCATGGGGCATACGCCTCGGGGCATACCCATGGGGCATACGCCTCGGGGCATACCCATGGGGCATACGCCTCAGGGCATACCCATGGGGCATACGCCTCGGGGCATACCCATGGGGCATACGCCTCGGGGCATACCCATGGGGCATACGCCTCGGGGCATACCCATGGGGTATACGCCTTGGGGCATAGCCCTGAGCTGTGCCTCCCGGTACAACACCAGCGGTCAAGATGCTTTTGCCGCACGCGATCACCTAGCAGTACCTGAAGAGGTGGTAGTAGACGGTCAGAAGGAAGCACACGTTGAGCGTATCCTTGCACGTCGAGTGCGGTCTGTTCGAGGAAAGGAGGTGGAAGAGTGGAAGGTTCGCTGGACTGGCTACTCCAAAGCTCACGACCAATGGAGGACGCGTGACAAACTTGAACGCGGAAGTCCACTTCAACAACTTCGTGAATTCGAGCAAGCAAGACTGCACATGGAAGCGCAAGTCCGCGACGAAGCCACTCGGCGCCGCGAGCAGCGTGGCCGCCACTCCGCTCAAGCCGGAATGACACTGGCCCACCTCATCACTAATCCCTGCGATGAACTGGACCAGCTCGAACAGATGGAAGATGATATCCCCCTGCCGTGGGAACGCCAGGAGCGCGCGGAAGATGGGTCGTTGGCACTGGTGACAGAGCTGCTGGCAATACAGGCAAAACAACCCGCACGCCCAGGATTCTCGTACTTTTCAGCGGTACTGGCTCAGTAGAGAGGGAATTCCTAAATTGCTTCCCCTCCGCCTCAGTGGTGACCCTCGACTCCGGGCATATCTGGCAACCCACTCATGTGTGTGACATCCTGCAATGGGACTACAAGCAATACCCGCCTGGATTCTTCGATGTTATTTGGGCAAGTCCCCCCTGCAGGCAGTACAGTCAAGCGCGCACCACTGGTGGACCCCCTGACCTTCCCCAGGCTGACAAAATCGTACGACGAGCATTGCAGATCATTGACTACCTAGAGCCAAAACATTGGTTCATGGAAACCCCCAGAGGTCGCTTCCCTAACGCGCTACGGCTTCGCCCTATGATGCGCCAGCTTCCCCCACCGCTGGTGTGTACCTACTGCATGTATGGTACGCAGTACATGAAACCCACCTGCATATGGACGAACTCAGCACCACCCTCGCCCCTGCTACGCTGTACTACTTCGACACCGTGTGCGTGCAGATGGGCAACCGGTGCTCACCCAGAGACTGCTCAGCTTGGACCTCACCCGCAGCAGACTGGAGCAGGTCAATCTGCGAGTGTATACCCCGTACCAGCACTCCTGCTACGACAACTTTTCCGACATTTACGCCTCCGCGACACTGAAGACCCGCTTTAGATTCCAAGTGGCACCCTTCTTCTTGAAAGTGGTGCCCTGGTAGCGGCAGGCGAACTATGCTCGAAGAGGAACCAGAGAACCTAAGAACTGGAAACAGCAAGGAACCAGAGAACCTAAGAACTGGAACTTAGATGGGTACCTTAGCGGAGTGATCCCAGGAGGTAGACCACTCCTAAGGGGGGGAGAGTTGTGCCCGGAGGCACAGCGTGAGCCGATATGTCTATGCGTCCGTATGTGTGTCATCGGGGGTAATCTGGGATTGGCACGATGACAGTGAGATTGGGCTTGAAATCACGATGAGAATGAATACCAGATGTCCGGGGTATGACAGTATGACACTATGACACTATGACAGTATGACAGTATGACACTATAGTAGTATGACAGTACTGTGGGGGTGTCATCGTGGAACTCAGTCAGACCCTCGAAGAATGGTCAGATTCGCATCGGGGTTGAAAAGACAATGAAATCGAATATCAGATATTAAGGTTATGACAGTATGACAGTATGACGCTATGACAGTATGACAGTATGACAGTACAGTAGTATGACAGTACTGTGGGGCAGTCATCGTGTCAGCCTGTTGGCATAACATCTGAATCGAGAATGACGAATCGGAATTAGAAATGAGATCGGATCGGGAACTGAACGTTGAGCCGAAGTGTGACATCGGCTCTCGAGTGGTTGACCCTGCAACCTGAGTGACGAGTGAATAAGTAGAGCACTTGAGAAGTGTTTAGCTTCAGAACTCGGAACCGAATTATCGTTTGTACCTCAATCTGGCCCTGATCCAGTATATTATAAAAATCCGAATTGTGTACCTTTGCACGTTCAATCAAAAACATATCTCCGAGCATCTGTCGTCGTGCCCCTGGCACACCGCCTCCAGAAAGCTCAAATAAACCTCTTTTTATATAGATTCGGAAATATTGATGTTTGTTTGCGGTCGGATAAATTAAAGCTTTAATACGTTATTGTTCACGGTCGGGATCGTGACGTGCGGACAACAACCGCGGAACGAAGAAGATTATAAGGGTTAGGCCACGCCGATGCAGAAATTCAGCCAACGCCGAATCGTGGAGACCAACTGCGCGCAAGTGTGACCGCGCATCGAAGGCCGACGTATTGTCCGTAAGAGACGGATGAAGTGGGACGCAGGTTTGGCGAGACTACGTAAAGCGATGACGTGGTCGAACGGGGAAATCATCAGCTGACAAATCATCTGCTTTCGCGCGTTGTGGGCCACATCACGGCGATATATTCGGGTAGAAGATATCGGTATGCATTATGTGAAAATGCATTTGTGGTGTCATCAGGAGCAAAACGAATCAGTGTTTATTGCTTGATGGTTTGGACGTGTGTAGCTCATCCGACCGGGGAACGTCGTTGTTACATCAAAGTTATCAACTAGGAACAGCGAAAATCCCGTCTTTTTGGGGAGGACCGCCGGCGGCGATACTTGGATGTGAGGTGACATTTTCGCCAACGGAATCGGGCCCGCATATGTGCGTACTCAACGGGGATACCATATATACGCCTCACCGAGGCGCCTACCGTATAGTGCATCCGAAACGCGACTACATAAGGTACATATATGTAGAATGGCTGATATTCATACTGTATTTTCCATCTCGTATTTTATAAGTGCCAAGCGCATGCGGGATAGCGTGAGGTGAGCACGAGTGACATATAAAGTGTGCTCCGCTCGATATGTCCGGTGACACGCATTCCTTGTTCTTTGGATCGACATCAGATATCATACCATACCATCGTTTTCTGAACTCTGAATATATGCTACTAAAATCAAATTGTGCGTGGATCGGATGTAATGGAACATGAAGACTGGATTCTCCGACTTGTCTGTCGTCGTGTGCCCGTCCGACTCGGTGTCACATGCCGAAACGCGTTTCCCAATAAAAAATACGAATATCGTTCTATTCCTCGAGTGAGTATTTTCCTATTTCCCGATATAATTATATTTCGGGAAGCACACCGTGGGCATATTTGTCGTCGCCGGCGATATGCCACCATACGATGTGCAGTGACTAAAGAAGTTCTGGGGGAGCTTCTACGCATGGCATCGGCAATATTTCAAGATGGCCGGTGCGTGTGACCTTGGAATGGCGAGTCGAAGGATGTCCCAAGATGATGGGGATATGCCATGGGTCGCACAACACAATTAGTTCGGAGCATATTGCTCTGTGCCAACCGATACCGAATCTTGTATACCCTCCGATTTGCGTTACTGTGTCATCGATCAATCAACTTAGCTAGTCAAACGGTCACCCGGTGTATACGTTGTGCATGTCGATGCTTCACAGTGATACCGGCAATTGAGTATCATGCCAATTGTGGCATGATACTTCACGCATTGACCGTGGAGTCGTGCGTGTAGTGCAAGTGATACGGTAGTCCTATCATAGATCATTGTGCACTTTTCGACATTACAAACGCACGTCTCAAAACTGCACTAGCTATGCTATGATCACACTCGATTTGCTAGACTTCGTGAGTTACGGTGCGGGCCTTTGGCAAAGCTAGCCTCTTCACATTGATACAAGCAAGCAGGAACACCGCAAGATGTAATGACAAGGTACCCACCTCAGCTTAGAACTAACTTAGGCCTTGCAGTGCTATTCGCGTCCCATTCAAGACTCTTGAAAGCACCATGTGGGTGTTTCAAACCAGACAAGGGGGAAATGAAAGTAAATTACAGGGGGAAAAGCACCATAGCTTCCGCTACTTGCCTCAGTGCGATAGCATTAAAGAATTTGCATACAATTCATACACACCATTTGGCAAGATGCACAATAATTAAAACTAGCCCAATACCACCGCTGCAGATGAGAGAAGCATGCACGCCGAGCAGGGTGGGGCTATGCAAACCATACAGCCCACCCATCCTAGTGAAAAAACTATTGCGCAGCCGTTAGGGATCCATACAATGCTGCACCGCATTATCCGCTGCACAAAATATTATGGTGGTGGTCTCACCCAAATCAAGTTAAAAGCTATGCACGTCAATTGGCACCAGCTTTGCTTCCACTTGTCGTGGGCGCCCCAATACTGAAGCTAAAGTTCCCGTGGCGGCCAAACAAGGTTCAAGAGGCCGTGTTTGCGCGGACACTCGGAATGGAAAAAACACCCATAACGAAGTATATAACATTAAGTTGTATGGGAAATGTCCAAACATAAAATATTCATCTCTGCACAAAATCTTGCCCAAGAAAATATATTCCGCGGGCGGGGTGGCTATGCATCAAGGTTCTAGCAACACACGATCAAAGGTCTGACGACTTCCTTACTAACTTTTCAATGATCTCTACCGACTCCTTTACAAAACACCAGTTTTACGGGTCTAACGATCCATCAAACATAATTTGCACCAAAGGGGTAGCACGTCATCCAACTGCAGATGTACCCCCAAGACGTGAAGAGAATGCCAGCAGGTCACTCCGATTGCATGAAGGCTGATGGCTAAAATTGAAACGTCTCACTTCCTTTTCCGTGTATCGGAAACGGCGGGTGTGTTTTTGTCGCCCTCCAGCTTCACGCCTCGAGTCGCTGGTGTTTCGGGTGTGGGAATGTTGAGTACGAACCGAAAGTACCGGTAAAGTGTAGTGGTCCAGTTCAGCGGCATAAATAGCTGCGCTGTGACTGTTTCCGCGAGAAAGACTGAGACCACCAAAGCCGCGCTGACTTCACTGGGCACTATCGCGAGACCGTGAACCTGCGCCACACGACCCGTCAGCGGCGCTGCGCAATACCACTGACAATACTAGCTCCGCGCAGAAGATTTGGCAGCCACGAGAGATCAGCGCTGCGGCACACTTTCTATCAATGCAGTATTTACGCTTGCCTGAGCAATCCGGAGCCGGGGCTAAATATTGCATTGATAGAAAGTCCGGATGCCGGGCCTTAGCGGAGACACCTTCTACATTCAGTCGCAGTTGCCACGACGGAAGTCGGGAACCCGTTCTGCATGAGAGCCGGCCGCGGAGGGCGAGGAAGAGATATGATGATTGCGGTACCAGAATGAGGTGAGCGCTGGCGATGACAAAGGCCGACACCGTGGCGGCGGTGGGTACGAGAAGCTCGGGAGCTGGGCGCTCCAAGAAAGGCATGAACAGCAGCTGAGCCGCGTCGCTGATATATTTACCGCCGGATCCGCTAACGATCCCAATAAAGATCGGAGCCCAGAAGTTGTCGGGGAACTTGCTGAGACAGGCGTCGATGTTGTCGATGATCAAGTTGACCCGCAGGTACTGCGCCCAAAAGCGCGCGCGAGGAAGTAAAGCGTAATTCGACTGCTAGGGGAGAGGCGTCAAAAAGGAGATATCGCGAGCATGGGCACACGGTCTTTGCGTGACCAACATCGACACTAAGAGGGCTCCCTATCATAGTTCAAAAGCTGAGGTGCAGTGATCACGATGTTAACCGACACCATAAGAGGTGCAGTGCTTGCTCCCTTGCCATTAAACTGTCTTACTTTACTATATCTCCCGCCGAGGAGGCGCGTCCGTCCCAGAAAAATATTTCCACGTGAGTTGGGGGCTTCCGGGATGAGACCTCTACAACCTTGCTGTGATTTAAAGTGACTTGAGGGTCTGTGAGCTGGCAAGCAGCATGCGTGAACACAGCGATTTGGGAGCTTACCGTGCTAGCGCAGGCACAAAACACTTTAAAGGGAATCGCGAGATTGAACAGCTTGTGGAAAAAGTCCCCCGGGCTGTAATTCATTAGCCACCAACACACTACATGAGTAGACACGAACATATTACTCGCGCTCCCGAAAACCAGCGTCGTCGGCGTAGCCCATAAATATGCCGTTAGGATTCCACCACCGAAAGTACCGAAGAAGCTCAGCACCAGGCCCGCCAGCCAGAAGGGCCTATACACCGCGCGGAAGAGGTTGGCCATGAAAAGACAGTGTCCCAGGACTAGCATGTACAGTGGAAATTTGCTCAGAACATTGCTTTGCAATAGCGGCTCCTGTAAAGGTAACACCAACGGTGCGAGCGCTTCCCCAGCAGTGGTGTTCACGTTTTGGGCCACCTCTCCGACATAGTCGGTGGCGCTGGCGGTCAAGCCATCAAGCCATTCTATTGCTGCCTGAAGGGTCGCCATATATACGCCTAGTTGTTACCCGTAAGGCTCGAGAACGTTGCTGCGTTTGTTCCTGTTGACTGCGCGCAGTTCGCTTGACTCGATGAGGGTCTAAAAGCAGCGAGCACAGGCTGAGGCGAGGCGAAACTGCTGCGTACAAACTTAACCGTTACCAGGATACTTGCTCGCTTAGTGCACGACGTTTGACAAGGCCACAGAAATCGCAAGTTCGGCCAACAACATCTTGATATATATTTTAACTCTAAAGTAAAAGTTGTCTGATCGTGATGTCTGGTGTCTGATGTCTCAGCAATTCCAACCCAACGCAAGTCGTCCTGCAGTTTTAAAACAGTGAGTGTCACAGTGTCACTCGTGACACTCGTGAGCTCCAGCTCTATGACGATGACGATGACGTGCCATGCCACATTTCCAGAATTTTCTACTGTACCTCCCCACCCCCAGTCGCGACTCACGCGTGCAGTCAAGGCACTGGGTCAGCAACCCATCTGTGCATCCCCCAGTGCCCCCCCCTGCATGCACCCACCTCCACATAGGGTAGGGGCATATCGTACCTCAAGCCATGACCATTTCACTCCCACTTGCTCCCACCAGGCCACCCCCACAAGGCCCTGCTGCCCCCTGTAGACCGGCCCCCTGTACCCCGCCCTACACCCTATTAACCTCCACGATTTGTTATGATTCTTCTTGTCATTCCACTAAGCCACCATCACCAGCCATCGTTGCCGTGTAAAATCCCTTCATCCATGTCCAGTCGACGTGTGGGATGCACACCACCGCATCCCACCACTCACTACGCCGCCCACTGCATGCACAACTCAGGGGGGGGGGTGAGGACTGGGTCACCCCCCCAGCTGGGGGGTTGCACGTCATAGAGTTAAAATTGCTGAATAGTCTGAGACTCTGAGTCTGTGACAGTCTTTCCGATTGATCGCTTGAAAGATGGGTGAGTTTATGGGGGTAGGGGGGGGCGAATGGTGCTCTCAAAGGAAATGGCCACGCCGGGAAAGAAAAATAATTTCCATGAACTGCACGCGGGAGAGGTCCGGCGCGGGCGGGCGGGCGGGGGGAAGAATTTGGTCCTCATCCTCTCCACCAACGAAGGGTATAGGTTCCGAAGCAGAACTGAAGGTCAAGCTGGGTATTACTTTTGCTGAAGTAAATACATCTTATTTGACCTCTCTATGGAAATTTGGTATTGCCATGCGATTAGATAATCCTAGCATGTATCACACTTCCGTGTATGAGCACACACTTCCGTGTATGAGCTATAAATCGATGCTACAAGCTTAATCGTTTCGACTTCTGTATCGCTGTGATCATTATGAAGGCGTACCGAGCAATGACTTGGCAGATGTCCCTGGCCAGGGGATGCCCTTGTTGGGCATCCTTACTCTGCGCTTGCTGCATACTGAGCTACCTGCCGTCTACGAGCTTTGGCCAGTCAGTCGATCACTTTGGTTCGAGCCGAGCGCCGCTAGTCGATACCTCCTGCAGCGCTAGCACTGAAAAGCTATTTGTGCTTGGAGCACAGCGAGGTAGTGGCAGCGGAGCGTTCACTCTGTTGCTCAGCAGACTGGGTATATTTATGGTCAGCGGTTCTAGAGAGTGCACCTTCAAAGGTAACCTCAGTCTTTGAAATGCTCGGTAGCCCGCATTGTTTTGGGGTGCCATTCGTTGGATTACTTGTCGTGGCCACTTTTGAATTGGTGATCTTCGTGTTGAGTGTGTTTTTCGTCCCGACGCTGTCATTGCACGTGAGCAGTATCGCTACAGGTATCCCAAAGGTAGTTCCGAAGGGGCTCGCACAGAAGTATAGTTACATCCCGGTTTATCGACGCGTGCAGGGGGGAACCTCAATGAACTTCCTAAGCAAGGCTGCAGCCCGACTGCGGACGAGCATACCAACCCGTGTAGCGAGAAGAACCTGGACTACCAAATTCTGGGAAGGACGCAAGGCGCACTAAAACACATGGTTGACACATCCCGAGACATATGCAACCATGCGCGAAAACCCCTTCTAGGACTGCCTTTCAGGAGGCCATACTACGATCGCACCGTCCAAGATCTTCGGGGTACCGCTTTCTATTCCACCCAACACTCGCCCAGTTCCAACTCTCTGTGTGCATCCCCGACAGCGCCATCCGTGAAACCATACTCAGGCACACGTGAGAGTTCCCGAGGATGCCTTGAGACTATACTGCACGAAGCTTGTAGCCACTCCCATATGTCCTCAGTATTCTTTAGTTTTCTCCATATTCAGTATATGGAGACTATACTGCACGAAGCTTGTAGCCACTCCCATATGTCCTCAGTATTCTTTGGTTTTGCTACGTAGTCACTCAGTAAACCGCGACAAATAGCGCTGAAGTTATCGAGTGAACGGGGTAATTAGTCCGCACGCCGGTGTGAAGCACGCGACAAGTCTTCAAATGAAGGTCGCCCGGCACAGCATGGCTCAAGAGTCTGCTGGCATACCGCGGCTGAAGGGTCGGCTGGTATACTGTTGCCGAAGAGTCTG
>LGRX02013977.1:0-26440 GCA_001247695.2 Cymbomonas tetramitiformis
CTATACCGGCTGGCGAAAAAGAAGTGCTGGCGGTGATTAAATCCTGGCTACCGGAACATGGGGGGACCATAGACAATCGGTATCGTGTGATCTTGCAGCCAATGCTTTTGGGGAATGGTGTTACCAGCAATGCTTTTGGGGAAGCTAACCCGTCAGCAAACAGCGATTGTGAAGTACATGGACTCCCTCCTAACGTGGAGGTCTTCTTCGACGAGGAGCTGGCGAAAGGCCGAATTTGTCTAATGGACAACCTTGAGGAGGAGTCGGACGAGGAGGACCATGGAATAAGTGTGCAGAAACTGCTAGCTGCAGCTGAGGACGCCCCGGATCCAGAGGACGAGGTCACAAGTATATTCCAGCAGGTAGTTGCCAGGCCCCCATGGCCACCGATCGATGTGCCACGCTGTTAGTTTAAGACTACTCGCTTCCTGATACTGACGACCATTTGGTGTTCACTTGCCATTGGATGTAGATATTCCAAGAACACAACTGCCAGGAAGAAGATCTGTGGAGCGATGCCGCCTGGGAGCTGGAGGCATTGCTGCCTGAAAAAACGGAGCTTAACTTCAACGCGGCGGCCGGTGACCCCTTATTTGTGGGGGATACGGAGGCCGACTGCTTGACCGTGGGTGAGGCGGTCTGCTACTTTATGGAGCTGCGAAGGGCGCTGAATTGGTCGAGGCCATCATTTGATAGGTTTTTGACGGTCATGATCATGCTTATGGGGGGACCCGGAAAGTGCAATCTTCCTCGAAGTCTGTATAGAATGAGGAAGTTTTTGAACACCAGGTCGCACATGGACCACGCGGTGCATGTATGCGTGAATTGGTGCCGACATTATCCCCCAGGCGAGGATCCAAGCTCTTGGGACAAGAACCAAACCTGTGACACCGTACTAGAAAAGGACTCTGAGGGTGTCGCGCTGCGTACGTGCAAGGAGAAACGGTTCGAGGTGATACGCACCGTGCATGGAAAGGAGATCCGTCCACGGGATTGGTATTATTACTTTGCACCGGAGCGCACTATACGACGTTGGATGCGTGACCCGGAGTTCTGCAAGCTACGGGCCCGGCGGGATGCCCGCACTGGACGTGACTTCTGGACGGCAGCGCTGGCCAAACACATTGATCACGTCACAGGAGGTGCCTTGCTATCGCCGTCATCGTTTACAGCTGAAGATCCTCCTCCGCAGGGGGGGATCCAGGTGTGGAGTACGCGGAGCACCGCTCGATGGTAATCTCGCCCGGGGCGGACGACGCCCAATTATGGGTCTCTGACATCGGGTGCGACATCGGCCAGCACAGTTGCTGTAGTGTACTGATTTCACTGTTCCTTTGTGTAAATATAGTGAGAAATGTTTTTATTGCGAGCAGGTCATACTCCATGGGCGTTGGTGTGCTTAAGTGCGATGATCTGCATATCACGGTACGCCCAATCAGAATGTCGATGCAGTGACGCGTTGGTTGGCCTATGGGGTGACAAAGCTTGAATGTAGGCAATACAGTGAGACGCACACACACACACACACACACACAGAACCACAGGATGGATTCATGTGTGCGAGTAGATTCCATGATTCATGTGTGGAACAGTGCATTAGCAATCATGTTCATCGCATGTATGTGTAAGCAAACCCAAACTGGATGCTTGCAGGCTCGGCAACGTGACAAGTGGCATCGGAATCTGTGGATCACACGCGGCCCTCGGCAGAAGGAGAAGAACCCTCTTGTGATATGGGGGCAATTTGAAAGGGATATGCAACGCCTTGCGACGGGATTTGACGTGTACGACAGTTTCCTCAAAAGGACTTACACGTTGAAAGTATTCTTAGGAATGGTGCATGCGGATTCGGTGATGCGGATCACAATGGGGCAGTTCATGGGAGTCGGCAGCTACCGGGCGGATGCGTACAGCCTTTTCGAAGGGACGAGCGGCCCCGGCGGGAAGGGAATGTATTTCAAGGGGTATGCCAAGCCGGTCAAACTACAAATGACAACAGTGCAGGCAAAACCTGAGGTATATGCCGATGAACAGCTGCTCATGCTTTCTAAAGAGGGGCATGCAGCGTTGGTTTCGAGAACCATTCATGGAGGGGAATCCCCGCAATCTACTGGACGGCACGGGCGTGGCGCGCTCGAGCGAATCCCATACTTCGACCCCATGCATGGTTACGCCGTCCCCTTCGGCCACTGCGTCTTATACGGGGTGGTGAAGAGATTTTGGAAGCTGCTGATGGGCAAAGTGACAGGGGTACCCGACTCAACCTTAACTTTGCCTAAGACGATTCAGGACGAAATGCAAGCTCGGGCGAAGCTCGTGAAACCTCCGCACGACGTCATACGCAAGTACAACGATATAGTGCAGTATTTCGGTGAGTGTACGAAGTAGGTAGAGCAGGGACGTGTGCCACTTCTTGATGCAGTTTCCGTTGTTGAGCTTGCTATGAGAGGCGTTAGGAGACCTATGCGTAGAATGTCTTATACTAAAGCACCTAGTTTGATCCTGAGTGACAGGCATGTACACAATGGAGGATGTCCTGAACTGGGTCGTCTACTTCAGCCCATTGGTGATCGGTGATCAACTCGCAAAATGGAATATGGCGATGGAGGATGCCTGGCAGCACCTTCGCCGAGCCGTGCTGCACTATGTGCGAGCTTCGGGCACGCACACTGGGTGGACTACTGCGGACGTGGAAGCAGCTAGAGTCGCAGCACGCGAACACCTCCGGGAGCACGCAAATATCCTGGAAAACACAGGTATAATGAAGCTGCTGACATACAACTTGAGGCTGGCAGTGGTGTACCTGTTTCGGCAAGAACACTATTTGGGTGAGGTTGGTGCCGCCATGGAGATGTGGGTGGAGCGTGCCATCCAGCGTCTAAAGGGTGTGGCAAAGGATACGCACGTGAAAAACCGACCTGTGGAAGCTCTCGTGAATTCTATATGTGAGGACGATGCCCTAGATGACTACTGTTACAGATATCCAAACTTGCGCAAGTTGGATGTCTTGGCGGCAAAGTTATTTGGCAAGATCGCTGTCAGCCATGCAACGGATCCCGCGGCAGAAGATGAGGATGCGCCCTGCTATTTTCTGGGCGCAGGGAGGCACCTATCTCCCACAACTCTTTCATGCAACCTTCGCCTGCAACTTGATGGTCTGGTGTCAACTTACACGAATGTAATGCCTGGGGATTATGAAATCATGGTCTACCTCAGGATGTCCCTAGACAAGGAGGTGATGTTTTCTTCCCAATACATGCGAACCACCAAGCGAATCTCCTACCACGTGTCTCTCTCTGGTACCGTCAGTGGGTTTGGCGAGCTAGGTCTGCCAGCAGGCTACCCTTACGCACAAATTCTTGCATACTACCTTGTGAGAAACTCTGCAACACAGCGGGTGGTGTGTCGCCTAGCACGGGTCGTTGCATACAGAGAAGTCGAAGACGAGTACTACGCAAAGCAAGGGGTAACGGTGGTGGACAAACAGAACGGTGTAGAGCTCATCGTTCCATGTGCCGCCATCCTCACGAAAGCCATGTTTCTTGATCGCCCTGGCAGTCAGCACTACCACGTCATGCACCTGTATCATCAAATACGCACAGGCAGTTACTAATGGGACCACCGGATTCACCTTATCATACCCAGCGCAGCCAGCTTCCAACATCGTCCAGTAAGTTGAGCAAACCTTCTCTGAAGTATTGCCCAATAGCCTTAGTAGCAAATGTAGAGGAGCACGTGTGTGGAGCCAGTGAAGGACTTTCTCATACAGTATGCACCAATGGCAGAGCTGCAAATTAGGGTTTCCTATATATCTAGCCAATAGCAGTGCACCGTGCCTATGGTTTCCTAAATATTGGACCAATGAAATAGCTGCAAATTAGGGTTTCCTAGATATCTAGCCAATAGCAGTGCACCGTTCCTATGGTTTCCTAAATATTGGACCAGTAAAATTGCAGTATATTAGGTTTTCCTAAATATCTAGCCAATAGCAGTGCACCGTTCCTATGGTTTCCTAAATATTGGACCAATAAAATAGCAGTATATTAGGTTTTCCTAAATATCTAGCCAATAGCAGTGCAATGTGCCTATGGTTTCCTAAATATCTAGCCAATAACAAAGCAGTATGCCTCAGATTTCCTAAATATGACAGCGGTTTTATATTATGTCATTTCCCTAAAACTTGATTTATACGGATATATATATTTACCTTGTCCACCAATCACTATTTACCCAGCTTTAGGAGGACCCAATGTTTACATACAGTAAGGTTTATACTTAAGTATGTGTCATAATGTCATATTTAGGAGATTTTAGTAAAACTTTAGGGAAACTTTAGGGAAACTTTAGGGAAATTTAGGGGATTCTTTGTTCAAGTGAAAGGTACGTCGATCAAAGAAGTAATAAAACCCATACTAGTGATAAGGACGCTGACGCGAGCCTTAAGAAATATATGATATAATAAGATAGTGCAGTGTTATTGAACAGTAACACGCGCACAGCTTATGAGCGGGTTGTGAGTTGCAGTCTCCGTAGAAGATCTGCTGAAGCACAACGCTTCCTCACTTTTATACCTACGTCACCCATCATCTTAGATGGTACCGCCATTGGGTTGTGAACCCGAGACGTAGGTTGAACGACCAGCATGGTAATAACGACTAGTTCGTTCATGCTGCACATGCGAGTTCCGCGCATGCTGAAAGCTAAAGATGATTCTTGGTTTGTTTCCAAGATGTATCTTTGCTTTGCCATCTTCGAGTTCGACATAAGAACTCTCGATGACAGGGATGCCTGATGATATGACATAATCATCTGGCGACATGTACAGTCATCGTCGACCGTACTGACGACTGTCATAAATGTATGACGCGACTCGACCTGTACAGTCATGATCGACCATACTGTCGGCTGTCATAATAATATATGACATGACATGACATGACATGGGTATGACATGTATGACAGGTATGACACGTATGACATGTATGACACATATGTCATCGGTCATAACCCTGACAGATCTCCCCTCTTAAGAGAGTTGTGTCCTCACAACGGGCATACCTTTGTATATGTCTTTGATGTCTTTGTTGTTGTCGCTTCTTGCTGGTACCAGTCTTCTTACACCGATTTGAGGCGTCCCTCATGGTGTTTTTAGGTTATTGGGGGGAACTGAGTCCACTTTAGTCCCTCACCTTAGGCATTTAGCCATACAGTCCTTAGGATGCAGCCCACCTTTCCGGAAATCGTATCGTTGAGTGACGTTCCAAGGTTCAATGAAGAGCGTTTTCGCGATACAATCCTACGCTGGATTACTGATTGATCCACACGTTATCATGTATGTGCTAGACGATTCAAAGCATCCGAAGTCTACGTTACGGATTATTTGCGCTAGCCGTCGTCGCCTTTGCGCGATCGATGATCCCACGATTATAACGAATTATATTCGAACGATTCTCGGCCTGATATAGTGCACCCAACTCTTCCTCCCCTCCTTAAGCTACTTTGGAGGATCCTAGGCGGTGATGGGGAGCCCGATTTCGATAATAAACGAACAAAGGGGCTTGTTTTAATGCAAACGGAGCGGCCCTGCTTAACGGAATTGGACTTATAATCCTTAACCGGTCTGCTCAACTCCTCAATATTTTTGTCCAGTACGCACGCTTTGACGAACATCTATCGCGATGAGTGAGAATGAATTCGCCACGTACTAATGTGAAATTTATTTAGTCATGTTTGTCAAGCACAACTTAGGATCACAACTCCTTCTACCTCAGTCATTATCTCCGGTAGCTTCGGATGACTGGCCAAGAATCCGATGACAAACCACGGTTTTGGCAAAGGTAGCATTTAGCAGTTTTTTATTTATCCACAGATATTGGTACCCGCATATGCGTATCTGTGTAAGGGTATGATTTACACAAGGCTCACTACACCTTAGCAAGGAAGGATCAATTCCTGCTCCTGTCATATCAATTTGATGCAGGGTAAAAAATGTTAGGGATATATCCCTGCAGTTCTTGGGTTGCAGCCCATTGCACCGAAGGCGCATCGCAGTTCTTGGGATGCAGCCCTGCAGTTCTTGGGATGCAGCCCTGATATATTTATACGACCGATGGATGAAAACCTCTTGGGTACATATTTCCACGGCTTGATTATTATTAGGTCGGCAATTATTGGCAAAAGTCATTGGCTATCAGCTTTTGACTCAGAAGCCACAATGTTATAGAAGCTGCGACCTATTGTGATCATATGCGGCAGTTATGCCTTCAGCATACGTAGACAATATGATTATGTGGAACTTATAATCCCACTTAAGTTGCATCATGATAAAATTTTCCAGGTGTTAACAAGTGTTCAGGATTTGATAAGGGGTTGACGCCCCACAAGCCAAAGGTCACTGTCTCATAAGGCTCGCCTCAAGTGCGCGGCTTTGAGGATTAGCGTTCTGGCGAGGCACAGTCATGATGCTTCCTAGTCCAAAGAGCTGGAAATGAGAGTGCTCAAGATATACAAAGACAGGAAGGCTTTTGGTTGGCCAGTGTTACTGTCAAGATGCTTAACCTTGATGGAATGGCATTCGGATACAAACTGTGCAACCATGCATGTGACTTATGCATTGGTGTATGACTTTGATGAATTGTCTCTTGTCATGAACCTGGAAGGAATGACGGGCAATTTAGCTAGAGTGGCGGATTTACTCACTCGGCTTTGCTGTTTATGGAATTCGATGCCTGATGGCACAACTGGCAATCCTTTGCTCATCAGATGCTTTCCTCAAGACATTGGCAACAACTTGTGTGCCAGCTTCTCAAGATTTGGGGAGAAATCATGGATCAACAATTTATGAATCAAAACACATGTATCAAGGTTGATTCAATGAATCCTTCAACTCTTGAATTTCGACAATCAGCATCCCAGGCTGTTGACGTCAAAGTGATGGTCGTAAACTTACAATATAGCTTATTCACATTTGAAAAACCATCGTTCTCCTATGTCAGTGCCCCTACAATATGATAGAGCCGAGAAATGTGCATTTATGATTTCTTCATAATGAACTTTATGTGTCAATAAGTCAAATAAGACTTCATTTGATGTTTCAATCGGCATGATGTACCGTGTCATCAATTTTATGGCTGCTATACACAGATGCTGGAACTTTTGATAAGATCTTTAATTTTCCAAGCAAAATCACATCCAAGCAAAATCACAATGATGTAAGGTGTGGCAACTGTATGAAAATGAATGAATCTATACTCTTCCTCCCCCTCGCAAAAAGAGATGTATCAAACCAATCAGATGGTGATGGAGGATGTTATTCAATCATTATGTTATGCGAATCAGACTGAGATTACTCATCGAATGCTTTAGAGGTAACAATGTCAATCTGAACATTGATTCTCTCTACTTCATATTGGCAATATGCCTGACGTTTTTGAATGTGGCTAATGCCAGATGATGTCAAATGCAGTTGTTGGATTGCAGCTTACATACATTTGTCAATTCAGGGTCACTATAGTGTGCCCAACTTAGACAATGTTCTGGAAAATGATTGTCATGATGAACAAAGAAATCAGTGATAGAGAGTTACCGAAGTTAACTTTGGTATCGAAGCTAATGGAGAGTCAATCAAGAAGTGTCCGTAATGACAACAACTTACTACTAGTTGTATTTTCGTAGTTGATGGATGGCTGACATGTCATTTTATTATGAATAGAACATGGCATTGCCTAGTGATATGTGTATATTCTTCAGCACATGATCACTTATCTCAATGGTGCCCATGTTATTTTTGGGCAAACACTATTCAGAGACTTATTATGATAAAGAAGTATGAATGATGAATGTGTCATTTCAATCCGATAGAATTGTGACTTGTTTTATGACTATAAAATTTCTGTCACTTTTCAGAATGAGGATGAACTGCGCTTGGAAACCGTATACAGATTGCGGGTTTTCCAAGACTTCGTGGCCTAATGGATGAGGCAACAAATTTCTAAATATTCCAGAATGAACTTTGAAAGAGTTTTCATTCCTTAATGAAGCATGCTTGTCTTATGTGCCAAAATGATATGAAATTACAAATATGGTGTCAATCTATATGTGGATGGTTTATACCATTGTATGCTATTCCACAAATAAGTAATGATGTCAGAGTGAAAACTTTGGACAATTGCAACTCAGTACAAATTTGAATGCATTCAAGCCCATTTAAATGTTCAGAATCAGAATCTAATGTACTTTTCTAGCTAGAGCTACCATTGACTATCCAACATCCACTGAGGACATTGTTTCTTACGTCTTTTGGCTTCACGCTCAGCGTTTTTCTTATTCTGCAAGCGCCTCTTTGCTACTGCTACATCCGGAACGTTGTACCAGCTACGAAACTTGCTGGTAACTTCATCTTCTGAGCTTTCTTCATCCAAAAGCAAAACTGGCTTCAACATGTCTTGTTCTTTCATCGAGGACGAATCACACAGGGATGCAGCAGACCTGCAGCATGAGAAGAAAATAAACAGCAAGAAAGTCACTATGCAAAATCACCACTGAAGGAGATGACTTTCATCATAGGGTGGTATATTGGTTGTTTCATATGACACATAGAAGATATGAATAATTCGAAGAGAATTTTGGGATAAATATCCTGGATTGGCTGTGCTTGATTGCTCTATGCCCAAGAATGACCGAAGAGATTGCTTGACATTTTTCAGCCATATAGCGTGGAGGCTGCTTAACAACGGTTGGGTCATAAGCTAAATAGCTATGCAGCTATGTCGGAGGCTGAATAGCCATGATTGCACAGACTCTGTCTTTTATGATGAATAGACCTCTGAGAAATGGTGTCTAAAAAATTCAATTGACAACAACTCAACCTTTTGGTATGATGTAGAGCTGATGATCTTTGTTGCACTTCAATTGTTTATTGTGCACTAATGAAATGCCTCGTGATATATAATCTCACAGAATAGGCATTGCTCAATGGCGATATGATCAGATATGTAATGATCAATGAAGACAAGATGGTTGGTATGGCTCATTCAGTAGGCATAATTACCTCAAAGAGATGCCAATACACGGATACATATCAAGACATAAGGGCAATAGGCTTATTGTATAGCCTTCAAGGCAGCTAGCATTTATGCTGCATTGGTCAGCTCAGTGGCTTTGACCTTTCTAGGTGTTGTACTCAGGCCGTGGCCTGCATATTACATTGAGTAATCTTGACACCTTTAATGATCCAATCAGATGATATGTATGAAGTATCAAGAATGGTTGCCCTTTCCAATGATCATCGGTGGCAGAGGCTATAGTGCTTGCACCGTGTCAGTATACAATTCTAGTCTGGATACATGCTAGACCAGATGTATACAATGTCTAGGTCTTCAAAATCAAGCTCATATGAATGTCATGGCTGATGTATGTGTCAACTTTCATGGAGTTTTGCATGGTTTGACTGTATATAGTCAGGCTTACCACAACAAAAACAATGATGCAACTTACTTATTTTATTATTTGTCTTTATTATTTATTATTTATTTGGTTTTTAGTTGTATTTCTAGCTTATCATCTTCCCCCCTCAAGGAAGTGTATTGCTAGGCGGTTGTCAAGCGCCGTTCAAATACAACAGAGGTCAGACCTCTATGTGATGACGTGGAAGCTTTCTATGAAGCTGGATAGCAGTTCTCGGGTTGCAGCCCCTTGCACCGAAGGTGCATTGCAGTTATTGGGATGCAGCCCGAATCCACGTCATTAGCGTGGGTCATATAGTACCCAAGCATGTGCTGTGTATATACAACACTACCCTCCAGCGGCGAAGTGGCTTGCTATTACCATCATCGTATGCTGTGGGATATCAATATATGATCAGAGAGCATGGATATATATATATGTACCATGTTTGTCAATATCGGAGAGACTATGTCTTCTTTAAAATACTCATGACTATATGTATAATGGTGCTATACTGATGTCAACACCTTTACTCTGAGTGATTTATTGATTTCAGATGTGATGTCGTGGCAAAAATAAATATATGTCCACGTCATTGGCACGAGTCATGTTGTGTCCATGCATACACGATCTTAGCGCAGGTCACAATACAGTGCCCGAGCATACGCGATTTTAGCGTAGGTCACATTGTGCCTCCAATTATTACATCTGAGAATATCTGTTACTCATCTTTGTGAGTCTAGACAGCATTGTGCTGATTGCAATGCTTTCTCTGGTGACTTATATATCACAGATTATACCAATGTGGTGATCAGTCCAGTGCAATATTTTGTCACCGGAATGTACAGGGATTGTGAATGATTGCAATCCAGCCGGAGGAATAATCTCTACAGCTATTCTGTACTAATGAATTCATTGGAGTTATACTCATTCGACGATTCAAAACCCATGTCATTTGTAGTAATGACAACTCACATGGATATATAGGGTTTTTATCAGAATGCTTTTATGTGATGTCAACATTTATGAACAATTCACTTGCATCTCAGGACAAAAGAGTTACGCTTGGAAGGTTTTGCATGGTGGTCACCAACAGTTATCAGCTGTTATTCGGGTGCCAAATTCTGCCTTCAACACTGGGACTATATCAACCAGTCTTACAGCGATGCACTTGTCCTTCCCACTCTTATGTACGGCTATAGTGCCAAAGTGCATCAGGTGGGATATATATATATATACATTATATAACTATCATCTTCTGATCCAGGAAATGCAATTAAGCATGGTATCAGGTTATATGTTATGTATATAGTTCAGCATTCCAAACTTACTCGAGAATGTAAATGCTGAGCAAGAGTCAACTTATAGTCATTGGAATATAGTTTCCCATCCGAGTTTACACTTTATTAGTGATGGTGGATTCAACGTTGTACAGATTTCAACGTTATTTGTGGATGCAGTGATTTTATCAAAAGCAATCCATCAGAAATCACCAGATCGGAATATGAAATGGATATGTGTGAATCCTATCCACCTTCTTCCCCCCTTGAGGAAGTGTGAATACATAGGCAGTCAGTTGTTTATATACTTTATAGCTTATAGCTTATAGCTTGCAGTCCTTATAGAAAGCAGCTCATACAATTTTAGGGTTGCAGCCCTACAGTCCTTGGGTTGCAGCCCTACAGTCCTTGGGTTGTAGCCCTGCAGTTTTTGGGTTGTTGCCCTACAGTTCTTGGGTTGTTGCCCACAGTATTATCATGTCTGTGATGATTTAGCATGATATAATAATGCCAAAAAACGAAGTTTTTCGAAATAAATGTGGCATTTTAGAGCATATATAGTTACAGTGGCCCTGTTACTAATTACAGTGCTTAGGGTGTTACTTGATATCAGTAACCCTAATACAGGTAAAAAATAAGCAGTATAACGTTTTTGCAAAGATTTTTAAGCAAAACTGCATTTAATACCCATATAAACGTAAAGTGTTTTTTTAGGAGGTACGTTACACCCCTGTTACACACATTTAATTTTAGGGTTGTTACAGGGCGTTACACATGCTGCATAAATCAGGGATTGATATTTGATATATAAACATTCATTTTATCAAAAAAAATCAATCCGAAATTTTCAAAATGTGTTTTACGTACAGCATTTTGAGCGATTTATTGCCATAGCAATAGCGTTACCCATATATATTCAACACCTAATATTTTAGGGTGTCACACTGATATGACATGTGTCATTATGATTTTCTGATACCTTAATAGGTATAAAATCATAATCTTACATAAAATGGGCACACATTTTTCATTTTGAAATTAAACGTGGAGCTTTTTCACCCATTTTATAGTTTTTTTCAGCTGTCTGAAATATTGTTGTGGTGACATATTTCAGTGTAAATGTGAAATGTAAGTACAGAATCATTACAAGGAACTTCACTTTTGCATATGACATTTTTTCATAGCAAATAAGTGAGTTGTGCTGTATATCAACATTTACAGTTGACAGCATTCTGGGTTTTACTGATTTAAACCCATGCACAGCAAATGTACTATGTATATATTAATCAACTTAAGTGGAAACAGCCACTTTAGCGACATTTTTCAACCTATGATTTGTTTGAGCATAGGTCTGTACTCTTAAGATTTATCAAAGTGATATATCTCATTTGGAACAAATCTGGACTTTGCTGGATACAATCACAGCAACTTCACACAACACATTTATGTGTGTGTGAATGTCCTTTATACTATTGTCAGAAATCATGTGAAAACTGATCTGTATGTTACATGCAAATTGAGCTGATCAATTCTGAATCAACTATCATAATGCAATGTACTTGTTGTAGTTGCTCCAGCTGATATGTGAGACGAATGGACAATGCTCAGCAGTGACCAGCTGCTTATTTGAGCATTGTATAATGCCTTCGGGTCTGGAGATATTCTCCATCCAGCCCTTCAGCATGGTTTCTTATCCTGTTCCCTTATGTATCGCCATCACTGACATCCAACACGCACATGTGTTTGTTGGATGGTATCTATATTATCATACACATAGTTGATATTATAGTTGATCATTTCACTTATTGAGTCAGTGAATGTCATTATATATACCATAGTCAGTGGTGTGTGCATTGTGCAGGTACTTGCTGATAAGTATATGTAGGTGTGTGTGTGTGTGTGTGTGGAACTTTACTACACACTTGTATACAGGTGATAATGGTATTGCAATGTACCAAGATAATTCATCATGCAGGATGATCTGTATACCAAGTACTAATAATCCAACATGATATATATATATCAGATTAGTATTTATTGTAATCCGGCATACTCTCATTTACGATAATGAGTTGCTTGATTTATTTCACATGTAGTTCCGGTGAGCATTCCATTCAGTGATCCACCATAGAACGAACATGCTCATCCCAAATCCTTCGTCAGAGCATGTCGAGCTAATTATGGTGTTAAGATCACCTTCAGGCACCTTACACTTACATGGGTTCCAATATAGCTTACATGCACTGCAGTATGCTTTGTGCATTGTATAATGTATTGTGATGTGATGCCATGTGTCCCAGTTGTTAACGTGATCAAACTGGTATGTACATTACAGCTGGTATCGTGATCAAGCTGTATGAATAATGCATGCACAATCACAGTGATGCTCAGTATAATAATGTACAGGTGGTGAAATGCACATCTGCTGCATGCACTCAATATATACTCATGATAGTGTATACTGCAAGTATGTGTGTGTGTGTGTGTAAGCTATTCACACAGCATTTATGCAGTTCACACTCATGATTGTAGGTTGATATAATCTGACAGTGAATAGAGTATAGTATCTCAGCAAACATTAGAGTATTATATGGCATGCTGCAGTATATTGTCATCATGCGGCCGTTCAGGATAATCCCGGATAGTATACATATATTCTGTCAGGACACCGTGACGCGCGCAGATGATGAATCAGAGATTATTGCAAGTATCGATAATGACGTAAGCTGCAGGTATTATTATCTCCACACACTCGACTTTTTGCACACACTATGATGTTGCTGCAGAGTATTCAATGATCTGTCATGTTGAGCGTGTGTGTGTGTAAGCTATTCACACAGCATTTATGCACTTCACACTCATGATTGTAGGTTGATATAATCTGACAGTGAATAGAGTATAGTATCTCAGCAAACATTAGAGTATTATATGGCATGCTGCAGTATATTGTCATCATGCGGCCGTTCAGGATAATCCCGGATAGTATACATATATTCTGTCAGGACACCGTGACGCGCGCAGATGATGAATCAGAGATTATTGCAAGTATCGATAATGACGGTATGTTGATGACACTTCGCATTCTGACATCGTCATAAAAATTGCAAAATAATCATCGTGTACAGTAAGCGATTTGCTGCCATCATGAAAATCACGATGGTGCGCGCTGATGATTAAGAGCACATCTCGTCGCAGTATGTCTAGCACATGATACGCGAGTGCTAATTTTCGCGCGGATACTGATTCCGCTGATGATTTCTGCGTCTGCATCTCATTTGCGAATTTTTGTACAGCTGCGAATCGTATATGCGCATACATATGATCACTGCGCGCATGTATGCCGCATGCACACCTTGTCGCGCAGTATAGGTGACGATCAGCTGCTGTATACGATCTGCGAATGCGAATGCGTCGATATATCCTCGCGCACTATCTTCGCTTATACAGCGGTCAGTATATGCAGTATATCAATGTTTATGCGATCGCGACGCCAGATATTACTCGCGCTCCGCAACCTGCATACACAAAATTATTGATATCTACGCTGCACTCACACTTGAGTTCTCGTTTCTCGCCTTAACGATAGAATACCAATGATAAGGACGCTGACGCGAGCCTTAAGAAATATATGATATAATAAGATAGTGCAGTGTTATTGAACAGTAACACGCGCACAACTTATGAGCGGGTTGTGAGTTGCAGTCTCCGTAGAAGATCTGCTGAAGCACAACGCTTCCTCACTTTTATACCTACGTCACCCATCATCTTAGATGGTACCGCCATTGGGTTGTGAACCCGAGACGTAGGTTGAACGACCAGCATGGTAATAACGACTAGTTCGTTCATGCTGCACATGCGAGTTCCGCGCATGCTGAAAGCTAAAGATGATTCTTGGTTTGTTTCCAAGATGTATCTTTGCTTTGCCATCTTCGAGTTCGACATAAGAACTCTCGATGACAGGGATGCCTGATGATATGACATAATCATCTGGCGACATGTACAGTCATCGTCGACCGTACTGACGACTGTCATAAATGTATGACGCGACTCGACCTGTACAGTCATGATCGACCATACTGTCGACTGTCATAATAATATATGACATGACGTGACATAACATGGTATGACATGTATGACAGGTATGACACGTATGACATGTATGACACATATGTCATCGGTCATAACCCTGACAACTAGCATGGGAGTTAAAAAACTTTCAAGAATTTGTAGGCAACACACCAAAAATAGGCGAGACGTGTTTCTATTAAACACCACCACCACCTTAAACACTGACCCGCATACAGTCGACATCTCGAGCAGTGAAACCATGACAGAAACAGAAGTTGTGCAACAGTCAAACGACTTTCTTCAAACCCTCCTGCAATAATTTTCAAAAGTCTTGCAATAAAAGATGGTTCCGTGCCCCCAAGGGGAGGGGCCGTCCCCCCTCCCTCCCCTCCACCCCCCTCCCCCCGCCCACCCCGACCCCCTTCCTCAACGTCTCCAAATACCCCCTTTATTCTTCGACTTCCCTCCCCACCGCTCAGATTCAGCCTCCCCTCCACTCACCCGGCCATGGCTGCTTCTCCATCCTCTAGAGTTTTTTTGCCTAGCACTTAGCTTTTTCTCTAGATGTCACCCTGCTGAAAAGTGGGCTGAGCCCCTTTGTGGGCGCGCTATAGCAGAGGGAGTAGCCCCTGGTGTTTTCACTAGCCTGCTCTGCAGGGATACCGCACTCTCAGGACTTTGTCCCCTTTGCTAGCGTAAATGTTTTATTATTATTATTATTATTAAATTCACGATGACACGCGAGACGATGCGAGACGATATGACCGTCACGCTGGTTCAGAATTTTTCCGGGATTGAGACGGAAACGACGTGTGAATTCCAGCGCGTATAACCCTTCCCTTTTCCGAATCCGACAGTCCATGTACGATTCCAGAGATCAAAATACGATGCATTCCTTTGTCGCTCCCAGGAATCTCTTCGGACCTTCCGATGTTCCCGATCTAAGAACATTGGACGGCTCAACTTTAGTTGGGCACCCCTAGCGTACGACAGCGACAGCTGGAGCTCCAGCTCCAGCTCGCTCTCAGCTCGCACACCACACGGCTATGATACCGTTTATAAAACATTTACATTCTCATTCTGATGGACACGCAGTGTGATGAACGCTTGAACGGAGCAAAAAGAGATTCGTTGAACCTCAAGCTGAAGTTAGTTGCTGGAGGATCTCGCTTCCGCTTCAAGTTTGCTGTGCTAAGTAACACGGCTCTGCTCAGAGTTCAGACTGCTCAAGAAATTGACGATGCAACATCTGCAGCGATATCTAAGCAGTGACGATTAACTTGGTTCATCACTGTAGAACTCCGAATCAGCAGAAAGTCGGATAGCTGAAGCCATGTCGCTGCCACGGTCACTGAGCATACTGTTCCCCTTGCTTGTATTACACAAAAATACACTTTTCACAGCCCAAAGCGCGACGCTTATTCCGCGGCACTTACAGTCGAAAACCCAGGTCAGCGGATCTCGGATATCTTATTGGGTAATTCTGCGCGAAGACTCTATCGGCATCGAAGAGCTCGAAGCCCTTGAGAGCACCTATATGAAAAATGCTGAATCTGTGCATTATTGTGTGAGCCAATCATCGCGCTTCTCGCTCCCGCAAGCGATGGAAATCCTCGCAAACAAGCCCAGCCACGTCCTTGAGCAGGTGGCCTTGGAAGAGTTCCGAGGTCCCATCGCAAATATGGGTGGCAAAAGAGGGGTCCTCAACACGTTCTTGCAAAGAAAAGTACGGGAGATGGTGCGCGGTATGTGCATGCAGCTGGACGCCGGGAATCTGGACTGGTATGTCCTCACTTGTGGCGTTGTCGTGCACACGATCGGACGTCTGCCTACATTTTAGGCATGCCCGCGCATCCCGATGTGTGAGTACACAGGCATCTCATTGCTGGTGGTCCCGCGACGCAGGGGATACATCATGGACACCGACACATACGTCAACATCACTCGCCTACAGAACTTCGTGAGCGAACTCGATTCTACGGAGCCCATATACACAGGGTACTGCAGCAGGAACATAATCGGAGGCGGTCCAGGCATCCTGTTGAGCGCGGGCGCCCTCCGTCATTTCTTATGTCCCAGACTCAAGAGAGAGGGGTGCTCGATCACTGTGCGGGTGCGACCCGCGCCTGATCTTGCCCAGTCACTGTGAAGATGCGACTCGCGCTGGGCCTGCTCAGTCACTTCGAGGTTGCAATCCGCGCATGGGCCGTCTGACGCGCGGGCCCCGCATCCTTAGAGCTTCTTATCAGATAGGCTAATCATATACCCGGCACTGTCGCAACGCGCGTGCCACCTCGCGGTTTGTGCTACAATAACGCCAGAGCTCTTGGCCTGCCCGCGCTCGATGGAGCGCTTCGAGCTCACTTGGAGACAGTGGCATGGAAACAGGAAAACGATTTTCGCGGAGGTGATGCGTGGCTCGGCGAATGCGCGCGTGAGACCAAATTGCCTTTCGGACACTGCACGAACGAACCTACGGTGTGCTTTCCCCGCATCCACTCGCCGCCACAAAGCTTGCTGCATCGCTAGTGTCCTTCCGCCGCGAAGGCCGCCTGCGATTGAGGGTACACCAACTCGGGTGGGGGCAACCCCTCGCGCCATGCTTCACCCCATGTTTCTGCCACTGATGTGTCCTCGTCCCAATCCTTGTCCGAATTTGCGCCTTGCCCCGTCCCCCGAAGGTGGCCAAGTTCCTTGCACCGGGAAGTGGGCGGCTCGAAAGCTGCGTCAGGAGCGGGGGGTCACCAGCCTGCCGCCTGAAGGAACGGGAGTGCGCAGGAGAAGAAAGGGACGTATCTGTTTCGCCGCGACCCGCCGTGGACGGAGCGTTTCGTGTCCAAGGACTTGAAGGCCGACTGGTCCACGGAGCCCATCTCCTACCACCACGTGCTCCCCAATAAGAATATTCAGGGCCCCGGGGCGGACCCCCGCTGCAACCTCGTGCGCTATAAGCACAAGGAAAACCCCTCAGGTGATCCTACCCTCCTGTTGCCACACCTCGGTTGCACAGTGCTGCGCCCTGCCTACCTACCTCGACCACATAGGCCTACCACCCCTGTCTACCTACCTCGACCACATAGGCCTACCACCCCTGTCTACCTACCTCGACCACATAGGCCTACCACCCCTGTCTACCTACCTCGACCACATAGGCCTACCACCCCTGCCTACCTACCTCGACCACATGGGCTTCACCCCTGCATACCTACCTCGACCACATAGGCCTACCACCCTGTCACCTCGACCACATGGGCCTACCACCCCCTGCCTACCTGCACCCTGACCACATGGGCCTACCACCTCTGTCTACCTACCTCGACCACATAGGCCTACCACCCCTGCCTACCTACCTCGACCACATAGGCCTACCACCCCTGTCTACCTACCTCGACCACATAGGCCTACCACCCCTGCCTACCTATAGAGCCACATAGGCCTACCACCCCTGCCTACCTACCTCGACCACATAGGCCCACCACCCCTGTCTACCTACCTCGACCACATAGGCCTACCACCCACACCACCTACCTACCTCGACCACATAGGCCTACCACCCTGTCTACCTACCTCGACCACATAGGCCTACCACCCTGTCTACCTACCTCGACCACATAGGCCTACCACCCCTGCCTACCTACCTCGACACATAGGCCTACCACCCCATCTACCTACCTCGACCACATAGGCCTACCACCCCTGCCCCACCACCTACCTCGACCACGGCATAGGCCTACCACCCCCTGCATACCTACCTCGACCACATGGGCTACCACCTCTGTCTACCTACCCTCGACCACATGGGCCTACCACCCCTGCATGCACCTACCCTGACCACATGACCTACCACCCCTGTCTACCCCTACCTCCAAGTGAATATTCATCCCACCTCCGGGTGCATAGTCCCAACCCCTTTTTGCGCCACTCAGTCGTGCGCCTTGTAGCCCACCTCGGACACATAGTGGTACCCGTTGTAGTCAACTCGGGTGTGCACAGTCCCAACCCCCATCATTCCACCTCAGGTGCACAGTCCCAACCCTGTCATTCCACCTCGGGTGCACAGTCCATCCCCCTGTCATTCCACCTCGGGCATGTAGTCTGACCCCCTATAGCGCCTCCTCAGCTATATTGTGTTCCCCCCTTTGTGCAGCACCTCGAGGATCTAGGCCTACCCCGCGTCACACCACCTCGCGCGCCGATTCCCACCCCTTGTGTCCCCACCTGGGGTGCGCAGTCCAAACCCCTTGTTACCCACCTCAAATGCATACCCCTGCTCCTTTTCTGCCCTCTTCCCGTCCACCCTGTCAGGCACCCGCTCAGCAAATCCGCCCGCACAGAACCGATCCCGCGTGACATTGTCATGGCACAACTACAAGAATTGTCCAGGCAGGCCGCACAGCTGGCGGCAGGCGAATTGGCCACCCCTAGACGACCTGGCAGGCCGCACAGCTGGCGGCAGGCGAATTAGCCACCCCTAGATGACTTGGCAGGCCGCACAGCAGGCGGCAGGCGAATTAGCCACCCCTCGACGACCTGGCAGGCCGCACAGCAGGCGGCAGGCGAATTAGCCACCCCTGGACGACCTGGCAGGCCGCACAGCTGGCGGCGAGCCGTCAGCCACCCCTTGGCCGGCCTGGCAGGCGGCTACAGCTGAGCGGCAGGCATGTTGCCACCCCTTGACGACTGGCAGGCCGCACAGCTGGCGGCAGGCGGAGTCGCCACCCCTTGGCCGGCCTGGCAGGCCGCACAGCAGGCGAGCAGGCGATCCAGCCACCCCTTGGCTGACCTGGCAGGCCGCACAGCGAGCGGCAGCCACCCGCGGCGACCCAACCTGGCAGACCACTTTACAGCCTGGCGGCGGCGGTGCTCTGCCCCTGGGCGACCTGGCAGGCCGCACAGCAGCGACAGGCGAATTAGCCACCCCTTGGCGACCTGGCAGGCCGCTGCAGCGGCAGCCAGTCGGCACCTTATTTCCCAGGCCGCGTGGCGGCAGGCGGAGTGCTCACCCTGGGCGTTCTGGCAGGCCGCACAGCTGGCGGCAGGCGGGTGGCCACCCCTTGGCGACCTGGCAGGCCGCACAGCAGGCGGCAGGCGGAGTGCCACCCCTTGACGGCCTGGCAGACGCAGGCGGCAGGCGGGTGGCCACCCCTGGACGACTTGGCAGGCCGCACAGCTGGCGGCAGGCGAATTAGCCACCCCTTGACGACCTGGCAGGCCGCACAGCAGGCGGCAGGCGAATTAGCCACCCCTTGACGACCTGGGAACATGCCTGGAAGATAGCACCCCTGTAGTAGGGCAGACTGCAGCCAGATATGCATAGTGGCACCACTCACACGTCAAGGTGCGACGTGCACTTTCCTGGCGAGACTGTCATTTGCATCGCGACACCACTCACACGTCAGTGTGCGACGTGCCTTTCCTGTGAGACTGTCATTTGCATCGCGGCACCACTCTGAGTCCAAGGTGCGACGTGCACTTTCCTGGCGAGACTGTCATTTCATCGCGGCACCACTCCACGTCAGGGTCTGGCGTGCACTTTCCTGGCGAGACTGTCATTTGCATCGCAGCACCACTCACACGTCCGAGATGCAGACGTGCCCTTTCCTGGCGAGACTGTCATTTGCATCACGGCACCACTCACACGTCAAGGTGCGACGTGCACTTTCCTGGCGAGACTGTCATTTGCATCGCAGCACCACTCACACGTCAAGGTGCGACGTGCACTTTCCTGGCGAGACTGTCATTTGCATCGTGGCACCACTCACACGGTTGTGAAGGAAATCGGTCCAGGGATGAGCACGCATGCACGTGCAAGTCTGGTTGCTACTGCGGCGTGCAATGGCGTGGCAAGCAACGGCGCCAGCCGGTGCAATGTAGGGCGCGTGGCAGCCGAGACAATGTTGCGTGATCATGTGTTGAGTGGTGTCGCAGGCTTCATCACAACAAGGTGCACGCCACACATGCTTCTGATTGGTGTGCCTAAGGTACCTCTCTGGTCTCTGCCATACATGCTTGTGATTGGTGTGCCGAAGGTGGCTCTCCTGTCTCAGCGTCATCGAGGTGGCCTGGCATTTTCTCTGCTGGCCATCATTCGTAGTGAGAGCACCTACAATTTTATGGCGGTGTCCGCCTTCTGAGTGAGTCACAAGGGGAGGGGAGGGGGCACAGGCTGGGACCACGTCACTCTTTTGCTATTTGAATCAACACCCGGATTTCATACCGCCACTTCACAAGGAGCTCCATCTCTTTGCGCCCATCATGGTAGGCCGCCAGCATGCCAGCATTGTTAGGGACATTACACTCCCACAGCCCAGCTCGTTGATACACTGCTGCTTTGTTAGGGACATTACACTCCCACAGCTCAGCCCGTTGATACCCTGCTGCTTTGTTAGGGACGTTATGCTCCCACAGCCTTCCCGGTGATACACTGCTGCTTGTTAGGGATATTACACTCCCACAGCCCAGCTCATCGATACACTGCTCTGCTTTGCTAGGGACATTACACTCCCACAACCCAGCTCGTTGATACTGCTGCTTTGTTAGGGACATTACACTCCCCACAGCCCAGCTCGTCGATACACTGCTGCTTTGTTAGGGACGTTATGCTCCTGGCCCAACTTCGTTGATACGCTGCTGCTTTGTTAGGGACATTACACTCCCACAGCCCAGCTCGTTGATACACTGCTGCATTGTTAGGGTAAGTACAAGTGGTTCATGTGCCAACCCAACGTACTGGTAGGATCTTCCAGTGATTTGCACACCCGCGCGGAGTACCAGCACAGCTCATACGCTCCGAATGCCCCGCTCGCTGCACGAGGTGTGGTGTCGCTGCAGTAGGAGGGGCTTCTCCGCGTCTCCGCGTCTCTGTCGCATGGCGCCCTGCCGCATCCCACGCAACAGGTTGACCCCACGCTGACGTGTCCGTGTGCAAGAAGGGGAGTGCTGGAATGCGGAGGATGCGGTGGCGGCTCAGGCTCCGGGGCGCGAGATCGCCGTGAAGGGCGGGGGGAGGAACACGCTGTCGAGGTATCTCAACCAGCTGCCGATCATGGACCCTCGCAGTGGCAAGGTGCGAGCTCCTTGTCATCCATTCACACCTGTTCTTTCCCCCTGGCGCTGTCTCCCCGCTTCTCAGCCATGCTCTGTGCTGCATCGGGGCGGCAATGTGGTCTGCGCATCGAACAGTGCCCTCAGTGGAGGCGGCGAGGCGGTGGCGCAGCGGGCCCCCCTTGTGCGGTGTGCATCCTGGACTGCATGCATCAACAGCAGCGAATTCGATTTTGTATCTTTTCCACCAATCTGGGGCTCTGATGCGGACTGTGAATGCCACGGGCGTCGGCCGCTGGAAGTCCTCCGCGGCCGTCACGGAGCTGCACAAGGGTGAGCAGGGGACGCGGAAGGGGGGGGCATTGCGGAGCTGCACAAGGGTGAGCAGGGGACCCGGAGGGGGGGGGCATCGCGGAGCTGCACAAGGGTGAGCGGAGGACCCGGAGGGGAGGGTCGCCAACAGATAACCGGAGAGGCTTCCCCAAGCTACTTTTATTCCTTGAAGGCTCCCACATTTTTTAAGAAAAACTTCAAGACCGTCAAGGTAGCTGCTCTCCACTTGTGGGCGCTCGTGCACATTCTGACCGCATCCTGGTATTTTGGTTGGGTCTTTTGAGTCGACGTGCCAGGTGTCACATCGATGCGGGCCGAATGGGCATGTTGCGTGCCTTGGGTGACGCCATGGCGTGCGTGACGAGCGGCGGGAGCGCTACCTTCCAGTGAGGGTCCTGTGGACTGTATGGACCTCGATGAGACAGGGGAGTAGAGACGATCTGGTGGGTGTGCAGCTGACGATACCAGTGTTGAGTGCGCTCACGAGGGCCGGGAGCGGGGAGGAGACATATGCAGCTGATCTTGCTGCTGAGAGACCCAGTGGACCGCGCGTTCTCTGAGTATCTAAACAAGCTGAAGTCGCCGGCTGTGGCCATGAATCAATTTATTTGGTTGAAAAAAGGCGCGTCCGATCTCGTCCTGCCCATTTTTTGTGAATAACGGCAGTGCCATGCTGAGGGTAAAGCCCCAGCATGGTCATTGTTTTGTTCCTGCTCTTCTGTCGAGCTGCCGGGCAGGCCTTGCTTCAGAGCAATGTCTGGCATAGATCCAAGACAGAGACCACTTGGTGGCTGTGTCACTCTGAGATCGCCGTATATCTCTGCGGTTCGAGCAGGCGACGATATACTGGGAGGGCAGAGGGACTACTTTGGGCGCGTGGCGAGGGCGGCGCTTGAGAGGAAGCGGCGCTGCGGGGAGAGCGGCCTCGTCTTCGACCCCGCAGCCCTCGGACGAGACTGCTACCTTCCGCCGATCATATGGCAGGTACAGAACTGTGATAGATCATCGCCTGGCATGCAGTCTCACAGTGCTTGCCAAAAACGTGCTCACGCTGATCAGCTCGCCGTGTGCCAATGCTGCACAGGGGCTCTATCACCAGCATTTAAAGAGATGGGTTCAAGCTTACGGCAAAGAGGACCTAATGCTCGCCTGCCACAGCGACCTCGGAGACTCGACACAAGATCTCATGCGCAAGGTGCGGGGCTGATTCTTTTCCCCTCAGTAAATGCCTTTTCCACGTTTCACAGCGGCGGCGGCGGCATCGTGTCATAGGGCTTTTACAAAATGATAGTTTCAATGGGCCTTAGCAGTGTAGCAACTCGTATCACCCTTGTGCAGTGTAGCAACTCGTATCACCCTTAGCAGTGTAGCAACTCGTATCACCCTTGTGCAGTGTGGCGAATTCGGAGGAGGAGGGTGTACACAGCCCTACTGCACAACAGCTCATCAGTGCTAGAAGTGATGTGGGCACTAGTGACGCATCAGCGCTAGAAGAGATGCCAGCGCGAGTGACGCATCAGCGCTAGAAGTGATGCAGGCGCGAGTGACGCATCAGCGCTAGAAGTGATGCGGGCGCGAGTGACGCATCAGCGCTAGAAGTGATGCGGGCGCGATTGACGCATCAGCCGTGGATGCGGATGTGGCAGGTTACGGAGCATGTCGGGCTGCCCGCATTCGAATACAACCTATCATTAGCATATAACACTGCAAGCCACCGTGGCGCAGACTGTTCCGCAGCGTTCAGCCACAAATGGGACTCCTTTTCTCGACCGATACTTTTCAACAAGCTGTGGGTGCCCTTTGTGCTCAACCCTACCCCTCCTCCCCCATGATTCCCATTTCTCATGTTGTAGGCACACTGATGTTCCAGAGACAAAGATATCCTTGCAACAGCACCTCAGTTAGGAAAGTATGCACTAATATTGCACTGCACATCATGGATGTATGCCATATTTGCCGCCCTTGGCGAGGTGTGTTTCTTCCAGCAAGGCCATCTGGGATTCGTTGGTGGAAGACGCGCCTTCTGATTATGATATGCAGTGAGAAGGCACAAATGAGCTCATCCAGGTTTCTTAAGTCGTCGAAGAACAGAAGGTGAATGGATGTGAGGATTGGCGGAGTGCGCAGGTGGAAGACTGCTGCTGTGTCCAATAAAACTAACAACTCTGTGCACTTCCAGAGCGCAAAAAAGGATCGGCCCGCTGTTGATGCAGATATCCGAGGCATGCTTAAGAGGTTTTACGCCCCATCCGTGGCTGCACTGCGGAGGCAGTTTGCCGAGCATGGCTATTCTGAATGTCCATGGATGGCCGCATATTCCTAGGACATAAGATTGTCTCTGAAAGGTCATACGATAAAGGGCAAAGACAATAGAAATATGAAGCATGTGTTCACACACAGCTGTTTACAATGAGAATGCCAGTCTGCTGGCGAGGATGGTGGTTCTCAAAGAAATGGGCTAAGAGGTTTACATATAGCCGCATTCACACAGAACCCTTCGCCTAAGGCTTCATCGGTAATTTATGGAAACCAATTGCTACTCTTGATATCGAAGTTGCATTGGCCCTGAGAAGTAAGTATGTGGGGGTGCCGGCAGAAACATGATGTGTTTATTCTGTTGTTGCTTCCCTGTTGAATGTGCACTTAGTGACACTAGCGTGCAGTGGGAGTCATCCAATATCCCCACAGTCAGTCGAAAATGGTTGGATAATGGCCTGCCAGTCCTCTGACTGAGACTATATGGATATGCTGTAGCACGGATGCGCGTGCGGGAAATTGTCATGGCATTTTGCATCCGACGAAACGGGGGGCTCCTCAGCTCCCCCGAACGTTTCCGTCCGTCACAATTCTAATATATATTAGAGTTTCAACGCTCGGGATCTTTTTGTACATCAAAAAATGACATGGCATCTGGGAATGGCATGGCATTGGCATGATCCCACATCCCAAGTTCCGAGTGCTGTGTCACCGACTTCCACGATGCTCATGCCGGAGCCGCTGCCGATCGCGCCTGCGCCATCGCCATCGCATGGCGTCTGCGACTCTTCCCGTCTCCTTGGGAAACCGAATCATCATCAATCGAGAATCATTGCCATGCGAGAGCGATGCCATGCCATCGAATTCGATCATCGTGCGTGTTGTCAAAGTGTGGAGAGCAACGAAAGGTCTCTTTTGTCTTCATATTCGTTGCAAGAGGGAACCCAACGGCCACAATCCTTCTCTCAGTATTCCTGAATACTTCAAGATAATGGCTTATTTTCAAATTTCAAATTCACTTTCTCTGCGAGATATATGGAACGAACCATTGAGGAAACCTGCAAATATTTTGAAAAAGATTGTCGACAGGCTATTGCAGGGAACGAATCTTCCTTTTATTCAAGGGTTGGACGTATTTGGCCGTATTTAACCATCACGCATCGTTTTTAACAGAGCCCATATCCGGTATTGGTCGTGGCTCCTTCCCGAACTAGCGTTGTTGTTGACTGAGTTTTAAATTAAATGAAATCGTTTGCATAAAGTTTTTTCCCCCTTGCACAAGGTTTATTGGCATCTCCTTCTTTTGGCAGGTTCCTGCCACGCGGGTGAGGATTTAAAGTGGACTCATAAAGACCCTCCGATATCTCGTAAGCAGGGCCTTCTCCGCCTGCATTAAAACAAACCTTGGAAAAGAAGGTTCTCCATTCGACCTATGAACCTCCATAGCAGCTTCAGGAGGGGAGGAAGGGGTGGATGCACTATATAAGGCCGTGGAAACATGTACCCAATGGGTTTTCGTCGATCGGCAAGCGCAATATCTCTCCGTAACGTAAACCTCGGAAGATACCCTGAGCGTCACTCTGAAATACGAAACGCGCGTCACTCTGAAATACGAAACGCAAAGCAATCAGGGGGGCTACATCCCAAGAACTGTGGGGCTATATGCCTAAGGTGAGGGTTTAAAGTGGACTCAGTTCCCCCCGATATCCTAAAACACCTTGAGGGACGCCTCATCGGTGTAAGAAGACTGGCCAGTTCAACAACAAAGACATCAAAGACATATACAAAGGTATGCACCCTATATTGTGATGAGGTCACAACACTTCTAAGAGGGGAGATCTGTCAGGGATATGACCGATGACATATGTGTCATACGTGTCATACGTGTCATACCGGTCATACCATGTCATGTCATGTCATGTAATGTCATATGTCATAATGGCATACAGTCGTCGAGTATTGTCAGTACGGTCGACTATGACATGTACAATCATAATGTCTGTCATCCACCTAAG
>LGRX02013978.1:0-22735 GCA_001247695.2 Cymbomonas tetramitiformis
TTAAGGGTAGGGTGCACTTGGGTTTCGTTTTCGACCAAAAGATAAAAATATACATAACATTTTCCATATCTAATGACGACTATTTACAATTAACTTTGATTTGACTTTGGAAATTTATAGCGTCAAAATTTGCAACATGACCCCCGATTTTTATTGGCTAGGATCCATGAATGGTGAGTCATCTTTGTATAAAAAAAACCTCGGGCGAAGTTAACATGTAGATTTTTGTCTAGAATTTTTGTAAAATCAAATAATGCAGATTTAGTATATGCAGCTGATAAACAATTTCTAGAAATAAATCTACATGTTAACTTTGCCCAAGGTTTTTTTTATATCAGCCGAACACGCCATTCTTGGATCCTAGCCAATAAAAATAGGGGGTCATGTTGCAAAATTTGACGCTATAAATTTATAAAGATGGCATGTTCACAATAGAATTTTAATTATTTTAAATATGGAAATTGTGATCAATATTTTTTAATGCTCGAGAACTGTGCACCCTACCCTTAAGTAAGTTTGTCAGTAAGTAAGGTAATTTGCTCTTGTCCTAAAACATGAACGGATAAGGAGCAGAGGTACCAGAAGCGAGAGGGGGAGTGTTCAATCGAGTGTATATGAATATCATCAATCATGCATGATGCAAGCGAAGGGAGGAAGCGGGGAAGTGGGTGAGCTGCTCACGAGGCAAACACCAGGAGCAGCATTTGAAGCCGCTGCTGCAGGTGGGGAAACCCGTGCTGATGGGGCTGCAACCAAAGCCCTCCCCCTCCACTCCCTTGCCACACAGTTCCGATATGGTGTCCCGCAGGAACATTGATGCATGTGGTCAATGGTGATGTGGATGCACAAAAGGAAGTGCATGTCAAGTGAGGAAGAAAGGGAAGAGGTGCCTTTACTAGCTGCTCTACAGACAGCGAAAACCACAATATGAACGAAGTTTAAAGCTCGACTCGTCCGCAAGGCTATGCGCGATGAGTGCTGTCTATGTAGTAAGCAATTTTGTATAACGCCATGCGGGTGGTGGTTACTATGTGAGTTGCAGCAGCTTCTTCTCGTCGCTGAGGCACACGTCGGCCACAACATCGCCCACTAATCTGAGGGATCGCAAATCGGCATCTCTGTTTCCGCTTAGGCGCTGTCGAACTTTGAAAATTCATGGTGGACAATCTCAAATTCTTTACAGCGGCGCAAGAGGGCGACTTGCAGGTCGTGCGAGAGTTTCTCGAGCAAGGAGCTAACAGTAATGCAGTCAAGGATAATAGCTGTGGCGAGACGCTCCTATTTGTTGCTTCACAAAACGGTCACGTTGAGACTGTTCGGTTATTGCTGGACCGCGGTGCTGACGTTAATCGGGCAAGAGATGACCGCACGACTCCCCTGTGTATTGCAGCTTGCTTTGATCGCTTGGAAGTCGCCCGGTTGTTGCTGGAGCGTGGCGCAGATGCGTCCATCGCACGGAACACCGGTGCTACACCATACTATCTCGCAGCAAGACGCCGTAAAGCTGAAATGGTTAAACTTCTTTCGAATACTAGTAACTGATTCGAAAATGGAGCCAATCGGGCCAACGCTTACTCAAGGACACATGTCGCAGCAGTAGCCGGTTCTTGCATGCACCGAGTTGCAGTTAGCCTTCTGAAGAATTGAGAGGAACTTACGGATGAAGTTCTCATCATTTCCCAAATTAACAAGTACTGTCTTGAAATAGTGCGAATACAGGCAGGAGCGCGATGCCTGGACAAAAGTTATCACTCAGCCGCCGATGCCGGCCCGACAGGGAGCCCTGGTCAAACCCAAGGTTCATCACATTCACCTTTACACCACTGTCCGTGTTCGTTACGATCCAAACGTACGTTTGAACTGCACCTGCAATGCAGAATTCTTCCTTGGGTGTTGCATCACAAACAGAGTGCCATCCGCATCTTCCAGAGGCACGCCCCGAGGGAGGCTCCACAACTCCCTTTTGCAACTCGTTGAATCCCGCGACAGGTAGCTTCACGCAGTAGATGCATCCAAGTGAAGACCACCATACTACACCACATAAGCGACATACCCCAACACATCCTGCTGTGGTCGTGAGGCCTTGGCTTCCGAAGCGGGCGAGAAAGTCTTGCTTGTCGCACACCACCTCGCTCCTGGCAGCGGTCGCGCATTCTTGTGTTGAGTCACAAAGGTCGTGCACTGACTTGTTGAGCCTGCACCTGCTTCACAGAGGTCGTGCGCCGACTTGTTGAGCCTGCATATTCACAGAGGTCGTGCGCTCACTTGTTGCGAGCCTCTACCTGCTTCATAGAGGTCGTGTGCTGACTGAGTGAGCCCAAACCCGATTCATGGAGGTCGTGCGCAGACGACTTGTTGAGCTTGTACTTGCTCAAGAGAGGTTGTGTGCTGACTTGTTGATCGCCATGAGCCACAGATGTTTCCTAGGGGCTAGGAAACTTGTTGGGTCGTTCGTATGACACGACCCGATAAGTAAACGTGACACGATGTAGTTGGGGTTTATGCCTTTTATCCCGACTTAAGTTGACAAATATTCCAACTTAGAAAACCACATCACAAGATGTTTTCAGTCTCGCATGAAAAGGGCGCCGCCTTCGATACAGAGTATCCCCGCTAGATTCCTCCGCACGCACGAAATGATGAAACCAAACCGATAAAACAGCAAGCCGGATGTGAAACGAATTGAAAATGCACAAGGACACAATCTTGACGGGGAAACATAAATTTTCACTTGTGGTGTAGTGGGTAAAAGAGCCGACATAGGTAGATCGAACCACCGACCTCTCGATAGCATGCGGAGCGCTCTTTCAACTGAGCTACGGTAACCCGGCTTTGATGGTTGACGTTGGTAGAAGTGGTCGGGCTGGTTTGGTGTGAGTGGCGGAGACAGATTTCCCGACAAGCCTGGGTGCTCCGGCCGACTTCTTTTCACACCGACCGACGCAAACATAGATCCTACAGTAATCACTCAGTAATAATAAAACCCGCCAATAAGAAAGTAACCAGCTTTCCGGGGGGGGGTACCCAGGTTGGTGAATATTATTGGCTGGTTTTTTAAAGCTATGAAATCGTTAGGGCGAGATAAGAAATATAGGCGCTGGCGCCGTATTTCTTATTCGTGGTGCGCCCACTGGGCCGCAGGCGGATTTTTTTTTGAAAATGTCGCATTTTCGCACGGGTTTAACACCGAAATTTGAAAATTGTTGGCTTTTGAAACAAAATGACCCACTCTTCTTAGCGATTTTCATAGGACGTTGGCGCTGGCGGGCGGGGGCAACATCCCTAGGACGTAATAATGTCGCCTTGAACCAATATGATGGAAGGACTGATATATATATATATATCATATCATATATTAGTCAAGCCAAACAGCGGAAACAGTCGGACGCTGCAGAAACGAAGGCTAAGATGAGATAATAAAATACTGTGTGTGTTTTATTATCGGAGGGAATCGGGTGACTGCTGACGTGGCACCTCAAGGCGAGGGGTGACAGAAGAGGCTGCTCTACCCAACCTTATGGGGGGGGTGAGTCAGTCTCCCCGTGACACCACCTCATCCCGAAGGTATGAGGTGCCACAGCAGGATCCTAAGTCACAAACACGGAAACCCTAATTGCACACGTCACAAGAATCAAGGGGTCTTTTCCGACCCAGCTTGTACGGCATCCGCCCGCGCTAATCTTGTGTTGTGCTCTAGGGGCTTACGCCCATGCATGTGCCGTGGGGATTAGCTACTCCCACGGGGTAGGCTGCTAAAATTACTGAGCAGGCTAAAGTGTTGGCGGCGGTGTCCTTGATGTGGATAAAGGTCGAGCGCTGCCAAAATGCGAAGTGGTCACCCCACCCCTGTGCGAGGCCAAAGCCGAAAGTGGCCCGGCACCACCGCACGAATCGCGTCGGTGTAGGGAGGTGGTTGGGGTTCGAAAATGCGGAGAGTGCCTCGGGTCGAGAAGCTGCATTCACTAAAAGCGAAGATGGAAAGGTTGAGGTGGGTGTGGGAGGTGGTCACAACACCACCACACACCACCAGATGGCAACCAAAGGTTGCGCCAAATGAAATCGGAGAATGCGGAGAGGCGAGTTTGTAGGAGTCAAAGTCCTTGTTGTCGTTCAAGTCGAAAATGCCGGAGTCGGATTTGGTGCCTCGTGCACAAGCACCATCAGGCACCACTAGGTCGTGACCAGTGGTAAATTGTCGTTGTCGAAGCAGGTGAAGCGTTGATCTCAGCGCGCACATGCGCGCATGCTGGCGCAAAGAAGCTATTCAGCCGCGGCTGTAAAATCCGTAAGGTCAAAGTTTGGGTTTGCGTTGAAAAACGTAAAATCTCGTAAAATCAACCAAATCAGACGACGAAAAGGTCAAATTGTAGTAGAATTTCGCGGGGAAAACGTCGGTGCAGTCAAAATAGGCGTCAGATAAGCCACTTTTGCTGCAGATCAGGTGCTGTCGTCCAGAGGTTGAAGAACACAAAGGAATTGTCGGTTTAGTTGAATTGTGACGCACGTAAAGTGCGTGAAGTGTCGGTATATGTCGGGAAGTGTCGGTATAAAAATGTCGGGGGTGACCGATGCGAAAACAAGCCGGCCGTTGTCGGTAAGTGTCGGTATAAAAATGTCGGCGGTAGTGTCGGTAAAACGAAAATGTTGGAAATAGATTCGCCGGGCGCGAAGCGATCTGGTCAACGAATCAACGAGGCAAAGAATAAGCGTGTAAAGGTCCCATAACCTGATGGAAGGACTGATATATATATATATCATATATTAGTCAAGCCAAACAGCGGAAACAGTCGGACGCTGCAGAAACGAAGGCTAAGATGAGATAATAAAATACTGTATGTGTTTTATTATCGGAGGGAACTGCAAGATGTATGGTGACTGCTGACGTGGCACCTCAAGGCGAGGGGTGACAGAAGAGGCTGCTCTTGTCAAGGTTGATATACAGTAATCACTCAGTAATAAGAAAACCCGCCAATAAGAAAGTAGCCAGCTTTTTTGATTTCTTCACAATATTTAACACATAACACTACATATTTAAGATCTCTCGATATAAATTAGAAAGTTGCTAGGCTGACCTAAAATTCCTGTTTTCTTAAAATCGAGTGTTTACCGTACAACCTTTCAGACTATGCGGCTGCTATTGAACTGTAGCAACGCGCATCAATATTTGGTGGGTATGAGTGCAGTCTCTGGTGTCCAGAATCATCTGCTTGAGCACAATGCTCCTCATATACCTCAATGTCCTCACGCTTCATAAGCGTTACCACCATCGGGTTGTGAACCCGAGAACATTGGATAAACTAACAGTATCGGCTGGTCGAATTAGCCTGTTGATACCCGCATGTTGTTCAATTCATGCTTGAAGCGAAGACGCGTCCTCTCAGAACAGTTTGTTCTTCAAGAACTTGTCTTGCTTCATCATCGAGATACCGTACTCGGCCTCTCGATGACAGATGTCACTCATGGTGAGTGGATGACATATATTATGACTGTACATGTCATAGTCGACCATACTGACAATACTCGACGACTGTATGTCATTATAACATATGACATGACATGACATGGTATGACATGTATGACAGGTATGACAGGTATGACACATGTGTCATCGGTCATATCCTTGACAGATCTCCCCTCTTAGAAGAGTTGTGACCTCACAATATAGGGTGCATACCTTTGTATATGTCTTTGATGTCTTTGTTGTTGAGCTGGTACCGGTCTTCTTACACCGATGAGGCGTCCCTCAAGGTGTTTTTAGGATATTGGGGGGAACTGAGTCCACTTTAAACCCTCACCTTAGGCATTTAGCCTTACAGTTCTTAGGATGTTGCCCCCATGAATTGCGTATCGTATTTCAGAGTGACGTTTCAAGGTATCTTCCGAGGTTTACGTTACGGATAGATATTGCGCTGCCGTTCGTATCGTATTTCAGAGTGAATTAAAAACGAATATGTTTTTACGGCTTTATATAATGCATCCACCTCTTCCTCCCTTCAGAGAGCTTACTCCCCCGAAGTTCACAGGAATACTATGGAGGGTCCCTTTTGGGGGCTTGGTTTAATGCAAACGGAGTGGGCCCTGCTTAACGAGATATCGGAGGGTCTCTATGAGTCCACTTTAAATCCTCACCCGATCTGCCCCAGTTCTCCTTTTATTTTTCGGTCCGGTACGCGCGCTCTGACGAACATTTCATAGATTGGATTCGACAACGTACTAATGTGAAATTCGTTTAGTTATGTATGTCAATCATAACTCAGGATCACAACTCCGTCCACCTCAGTATCCGGTAGCTGCGGTTTACTGGCCATAAGATCCGAATGACAAACCACGGTCTGGCAAAGGTAGCATAGCAGTTTTTATTTATCCACAGATATGGTACCCGCATGTACGCGTATCAGTGCAAGGGTATGATTTGGTACAAGGCTCACTACACCTCAGCAAGGAAGGATCAATTCCCGCTCCTGTCAAGCCGTAGGCGGACACGTCGATGCCGCCCACCGCTCCCGCACAAAGCACCGCGGGCGGCCCGTACGCGGCTGCCGCACGTGCGAAGGACTCCGCTCCATCATCTGCTGCCTGCTGGAATAACGCGCACATGGCGAGTGCGTGCACCCCCTCTGCGTCCTCCTCGCTCGTCGAATCGAAGATATCTTCCTGGGATTGGCCGGCCCGGGGCCGTGTCACGGAGGCCCGGGCCGAAGGCGGGCCGAAGGAAAAGTTGCGGATGGGCCGAGTCGCATTGAGGGAAAATCGATAAATTTCCAAAATTTTATCGATTTTTGACAAATTGTCATACTTAAAATTAAAATTTTGCGCCTGCGGCGGGCAATTTTGGGTTCGGGCCGAGACGTGCCGAAATGTGGCCGAAGTAAATTCCCAATGCGGGCCGAGTCACCTCCGCGGAAAGATATCTACCCTGTCGTCGATGGGAACACACAACGCTGCAGCAGAGGTGGGCGGGTGTTGGCGCCCGCCCAACGGGCAGTCGCGGTAAAAGTGATAGCCCTCACCTTTGCCCGCCTTCTTACACCTACCGCAGAACGGCTTCGCCCGTTGATCGTCGCGGTCGAATCCCACCGGTGGGGCCTTGTGGGTCCCCACGCGGAATCCTCGCGGCTGCTGTCCGCGCTGCTGCTGCTGCTGCCGCTGCTGCACCCGCTCCCGCTGTTGACGCACAACCGGAGCGGCCTCAGCGTGTTGCCGCCGCACGAGCTCCTTGAGCTCCGTGATCTTTTGAAGAAGGGCGTCGTACTCGCTGCTGGAAAGGTGCGCGGAGATGCCGTCCGCGCCAGAAGCCGCCTTCCCCCCGCCCGTCTGTGCCCAAGCCTGGTAAATTTCCACAACCATGGAGCGGAGCGAAACCAGTGACACCTGAGTCAAGTCAGCGGCCATGGGATAGCGGACCTTCACGCTTCACCGCAGCGTAGAACACGGGGTCGAGTCGGGTGTAGAGGGATAACTCCCTCGTGGCCTCGGTCGGCGTCCAGTCGGAAGCTCGGTTATGCCGCACCAAACGTTGCTCCTTAGCAAAGACCGGCTGCGGGTCAACGTTTGCGGGATAACGCAACGCGGCGTGCTCCTCCTGCTGGGACTCCCGTAGTGCCACCGGCACACAGCCCTTGATAACGTCGATGAGAGCTCGCCGTCCATCTCGGTCAGTCGAAGAATCGGTACCAGTCAGCCAGACGAACGCGTTGTTGTGCTTCTCAATCACCAGGGCAAGAACGTCGTAGAGAAGCCCATTCACCCTGTTGACCACGGGTGCCGGAGGGTCGTCGAGGTCAAAGGCACGTAGCTCCAGACCAGCCGACTGAAACTCCGTACGCAGCTGCACCACCAGGTCGGACAGAAGGCCAGCGTCGTCCGTACCGCGAAAATGATGCTTCTTGTCGCCAAGAATATCCTCACGGATACTCTTGGCCCAAGCTCGATGCAGTCGCGTTTTGTAGATCTCGTCGACGAGCTTGGACTGCTCCTGCAGGTAACGTCTGACGGCCACGTCCGCGTCTTCGTTCGATGCAGGGTTGGGGGTAGGAACGGAAGGCGTAGCTGCCGTCGGCGTGTTCCGTACCCCGTCGATCAACCTCAGAGAGGCGTCGATGTCGCTGTCCCTCGTGAGGGATTTCTTGGATCTCGTTATGATTCCCATCTCTAGATAAGCCTGAGGGGAGGCGGTACGCTGCAGCACGTTTGGGTAGGGTCGCGGAGAAAATGCGACGTCACAGATACGGAACGAGCGGTCGAGCCATGCGAGCGAGGGGCAAAGGAAGATGTCGTCGAAGTCAAAGGTGCCAAGGTCACCAGCCCAAAACACGGTAGCAGGCGGGATCAGAGCGTGCAGGAAACCGTGAATGGACATTGAGACGACGAAACCCGATCCAAGCCGGTACCCCATAGCTGCGGCTCAAAGTCGCTCACCGCAAGCTGCTCATCTCATAACTTTCGCTGATACCCAAACGCGCAAACGCGCACCACCTCTCCGAGCGGCCGTTTAGCCAATCATGGCCATACTAGCAAGTGGAATAAAGCGTGGATGGGGCCACGACCTACCGGAATATCCTAGTTCACTAGATATCAGAGGGTCCCGAACTGTGTGGATAAACTCTCTCAAGATAAATAAACCCTAAGCTAGAAATACCCGGAACGGTCTCGCAACGGTCTCGGAAACTAGCCTACCTGTGACACAGCGTGTGTCACAGCACGAACCTATAGATCAGTCAGCAGTCCAGTGTTGGTCCTAGGGGTCTGTCATAGGGGCCTGCACCGGGACTCCCAGTCAGGGCTTCCAGCATAGTGGCATTTTAGGGTGTGTAGGGTTATTGTGACCCTCATCACCTATAGTGACCTCAGGGTGTTACATGGTATCAGTAACACCTAATTATATCAAATTTAAGCAGTATGAACATTTCCTGAAGGAATTAAAGCAAAACTGCATTTAATATGTCACTGTTTACCACGTGATACTTGAGATGTACGTTACACCCCCTAGTTTTTACACGTTATTTTAGGGTGTTACAGGGTGTTACAAGTGCTCAGGTAGGCATGTGGCACGCGTGGGTGGTACGTTTATGCATAATTTGACGAATTTTCGAAAAAATGACATTTAGAAGTGTTAGAAGGTTGGAGAAGTTTGGAGAAGGTTTGGACAAACTCAAAAAAGTAAAATTTTGACATTTCGGGTTTTGGAGTAGCCGTGCGGGGCCATTTCGTTTACTGCAAATACCAGGGAATCAAGTTGTGCACATGGAATGCTTGCGCGACACATTAATAAGTTTACAAAAGGCCATTACAAGGTTTGGGAAGGTGCAACATGATAGTAGAAGGCAGTAAAAAGTTGCATATCCAATATTTTAGGGTTTTAGGGTTGCTGGCGGGGTGGTGTGGGTGAAATATTAGTTGTGAGAGGGGGTTCGGCGTATGCGGGGTCCGCTATAAAGTGCACAATTTCGGGAAATGATGATATTACACGGTTTGATATTTTGGGAGAAGTTTGGAGAAGGTTTGGACAAACTCAAAAATATGAAATTTTGACGTTTAGGGTTTTGGAGTAGTCGTGCGGGGCCATTTTGGTCACTGCAAACAGCAGGAAATCGAATTTTGCACTTGGCATGCATGCGCGGCATATGAATGCGTCGCTACAAGGCCAATAACAAGCGGGAAATTATTTTATATGATTTAATATTTTTGGATCGAACATCGGAGAAGGTTCGTAGAAACAAAATAATGCAATATTTTGATATTTTGGGTTTTGTAGGAGCCGCGCGGGACCAATTTGTTCACTGCAAATATCAGGATGGTTGCCGTGTCATGCACACGGCCGATGTTTTGAAAATAAAGAGCAATTCAATATGCAAGTGCATTTCCATGCTTATATTCCAATGTTCATACACAATCTAATGTATGAATACTTGCAAGTGACATGATTACCGTAGTGTCAGATTATTAGAGTTATGCAAAATTTGCAGCTTACTGTAGCACGAAGCACCAAGATGCGGCTCTCGGGACAGCTCAAATAGCACTTTTAGTTAGGCAAACGATTTCTAAGCTAGCGCCTGTCGAACAGCTCTTCCAAGGAAACACGTGAGCGTGAAGCCCCACGAGCAAGGTCCTGCAATTGATCCGCGGTCAGGGTGAAAAGCTGCTGTGCTGGTTGGGCGAGCTGCTGTGCGTGGTTGGGCGAGCACCTGCGGTTGCGCGAGCAGCTGGGGTTGCGCGAGGAGTTGCGGTGGTTGCGCGAATAGCTGGGGTTGCGCGAATAGCTGGGGTTGCGCGAGCAATTGTGGTTGCAGCTGGTAGGATTGCTGAAGCTGCGAGAGCTGCTGCTGGAGTTGGATTGCTGATTGCTGGAGTTCTTGCAGCTGTTGAAGCTGCTGAGGCTGCTGCACCGGTTGAAGCTGCTGGGGCTGCAGCATCGGTTGAAGCTGCTGGAGCTGCTGCATCTGTTGAAGCTGCGTGCTGGGGTAGCTGCACCTGTTGAAGCTGAGACTGGGGCTGCGGGAGTTGCTGCAGCTGCAGGGGCTGCTGCGGCTGTTGAAGCTGCTGGGGCGGCAGCACCTGTTGAAGCTGAGACGGGGGCTGCGGGAGTTGCTGCAGCTGCAAGGGCTGCTGCGGCTGTTGAAGCTGCTGAGGCGGCAGCACCTGCTGAAACTGCTGGGGCTGCCGCACCTGATGAACCTGAGACTGGGACTGTGGGAGTTGCTGCAGTTGCTGGGCCAGGAGGAGTTCCTCCTGCTGCTGGGCCTGCGGGACGCCCTGACGAACTGCTTCCGGACTTGATATCAGTGATGGTAGCGGGGGCACCATCTGCACCCCTTCGGAGACACGGGCTCCACCCTCCGTCCCTTGCTCCGCCGTGGGCGTCGCCGACGCCGCAGGTGCCGGTCGCGGTTCCTCAGAGGCCGGCACTTGCGGCACGAGCGTCTCCAAACTAGCGCGCTCCAGCTCTAAGCGCCGGTCCAGTGCGCTCTGCTGTCTCTGCTCCAACGCTTCCAAACTCCGACCAAACTCCTCTCCCTGCTTCCTACTGGCGCGTTGCATAACTTTGAGTCAACACTGGCCAGAAACGTCGTTTGCGACTTCCTTCAGCGAGATGAGTTGTGGCGCTATCGGAAATTGTTCTTCGAGTTACTTGTGAAAACGTAATCTTTCTTCGCGATTTGCTTCGTAATGGTTTCTTCGTGCACTTGCGCGTGCTTTACAGTCTTGGCTGCTGTGAGTTCCTAGTGAGCACGCAGTTCTTCACTCGAATGTTTGCAATGGCGTTTGTTCCTCAGCAACAAAAGTTCTTACAATTGTCAAATGCAGCGTATGCTTTCTTCGCGCTATGATCTGTGATGGAAAATTTCGGCTCGCCATGGGAGGGCTCCTACTGTGGCACAGTGTGCCACAAATAAAGTAGCCCAGAGCTATCTTTCGTCTTGCGTTCGCTCTGCGCCTGGGACTCGCAAATTACCTTTACAAATTATGGCAATTTTTGCGGGTGCTGCTTAAATTCGAGTTTGGGAATGGTCGAAATTGTGCTTCTGGCCGCTGGCCTTGTGTTCGCGCTCTGACGCGCTGGTCAACGACTCGTCGTTTTTCTTACTCGCTGGCAATTTTGCGCCGTTAAGTCTTCTCGGGAATTGTGCCAATTGGTCAGTGTTTTCCGCGGAATCTTCGTCTACTCTCTGCTCTGCGATTGGAATGTGTGCGCAAAGTTCTTCTGTGGCTCGAAATTGGCGTGATGCAGCTTCGGATTAGCGCTATTCCGCTGGCGTGCGTGTTCTTCGTCACGTGTCTTTGCAGCTGCGCGAGATTGCACAAATTTATGCTGAGGAATTCGAAAATGTTCTTTGAATTGGCAGATGCGGCTTGCTTGCGTTGCCCTTAACGCGCTCCAGTGTTCTTGGCAGTGGCTAACCCTAAGTGGTATCGCGCTGCAGCGTTGCCTTGACTTCCGTGGGCCGATCGTTGACCAATTTTGCTCAATTTGCTTTCGTCTTGCCTCTTCAAGTTCGCTGGGAGACTTTGGTTGGGATTTGGTAGCGGCAGTTGTTTATTTGCTGTTGGGCTTGGCTTCTGCGTCTTCGCTCTTAACACTATACGCCTGTACGGCGGAAGCGCTGGCAGATTTTTCAGAATCAGATTGCTGCGTTTCTCCACCAGCTTAAGCAACGTTTTCAATGTCCTCTTCACGGCGGGCTTCTTCGCTGTACAGCAGTGATCCAAAGCGTGCACGACGAGGTCGCGTCCAGCACCACCAACATCCCATGCTCAAGATGTTCTCGCAGCCCGCAACCTCCGGTAGCCATCTGGAGTTGTGACGTGATGACGCTGTCAAACATGTCTGTCGCCGCTCAACTTGTGCCCTTGTATATTCACCGACTTCAAACTCATGGGTGACCACAAACCCTTGCAGTGGCTCTTCGCACCGGCTCGGGAGCGCTAAGTCGACGCCAGGCACGCTGGTATGAAGACTTGGTGGAAGTGGGCGTGCACCAAATGGAGCACGTACCTGGCCGATGCCTAGTAGTTCCGGACGCCCAATCCAGACGACCAGACTACAAGCAGTCATCCGCCAGGGAGGGGCTCAAGGAGAAGGGCGTGGTCGACCGGGATACGGACGAGCCTCGTCAGAGTGTGCCAAGGGAGCCGGCTGAGAGCTCAACCCCCGCCGATCCCACCTCAGTATTCGGTGCAATCGACGAGGACGACACCGACGAAGAGCCGTCCGAGGAGCCCGCTAAAGTCAAGATCCTGGAAGACCCCATCTCGGTGCTCGACTCCACGTTTGATTACTCCGACTCTGAAGACGAGTCTGTACCTCCGGTCAGCCCTCCGTTGGTCGTTGGGGAGCTCACTCATCTGAATGGGCTCACCTGGGTGGAAACCCCCGACCTGTGGGAAGACGCAGCTGAGACGTTGCACACCGCGGAGCGCGCCTTGCATGAAGCCACCCTTGCGGGCGTCACTACTCGCTCTCGCTCGCAACCGGAGCGAGCCCCCTCTCCAGCCCCCTCAACTCCCCTTAGTCCTTCCCCTCCCAGCAAACAAAGTTCCCCTCCCGCGTCAAGCTCCCACTACGATAACGTGGTAGACCGGCAGGACTGGAAACTGGTAAAGGAGAAGTTCGAAGAGATCTCAGCGCAGTACGGCCCGTTCGACGTGGACGCGTGTTGTGACTCCATGGGCGTCAACCGCCAGGTGGACACCTATTGGACGGAGTGCCTCAAGCAGCAATGGCGGGGAAAGCACGTCTGGTGCAACCACCCCTACACCAAGGATAGCAACCTCATTGAGAGGATCCTACGCCACTTTATGGCTGAGTGGCGCGCCGACCCAGAAAACACGTCGGCGATGTTCCTACTGCCGGACTATGCCCAAGTACGGCCTGCACGTGGTCAAGGTGTTCGACCTCAAGGATGCCAAGGGTCACCCTACATGCTTGTTTGAGTCACCAGATGGAGGCCGACCAGCGCTGCGGTGGCCCGTGCTGCTGGTGTGGGCGCCAGCGGCCAGCCGGACTCGGCCTCGAGCGAAGAGTGCCCGTGCGCCCGCCGCTCAAGGTGCAAGCGAGCCTATGGTCACGTCAGGGCCAGCGGCCAAGGCACGCGCAACCAAAGGACCACTGAAGGCATGCCAGTTCGTGAAAGCACTACGCGCGGAGTACGAACGTAGCCCTTACCTCACGATGTTAAAGGAAGAGCTTTTAGCCGCCCCGCACCAGCGCACGGACACCTTCCGTATGGTTGACGACATGATCTGGCGCATCGCGGAGGGACGCTACCAGCTGGTGTTGTCGTCCGACTCTCCCCTTCGGGAGATAGTCATGCGTGAAGCGCACGAGTCTCCCGCGGCGGGACACACCGGGCGAGATAAGACTCTCGCTCGGATAGTGCGGCGGTTCTGGTGGCCCCGCATGAACAAAGACGTCACCGACTGGACCCGCTCGTGCTTGATATGCCAGCAGACCCGCCCGAGGAACAGCTATCCGGATGGCCAGCTGAACCCCTTCCAAGTCCCGGTCAGGCTGTGGCAGGTGGTGAGCATTGACTTCGTCACAGGTCTGCCGCGCACGGAGCGGGGCTACGACGCCTTCGCCACGTTCACGGACAAGTTGTCCAAGATGGTGCACGTGGTCCCCATGCTGTACTCTGACAGTTCCGCTGAGCAAGTGGCACGAATGTACTTCGACCATGTTTGGCGACTGCACGGTGCTTCCATGAAGATCGTTTGTGACAGGGACTCTCGCTTCCGTGACGCCTTTCATATGGAGTTGCATCGCCTTATGGGGGTGCAGGTGGCCTCCACTACGCCGTACCACCCACAAGGGGGCGGTCAAGCGGAGCACACAAACCACACGGTGGAGCGCATGTTGCGCGCCTACGTTGACGCAAACCAGTCAGACTGGGATTTGTGGTGCACCCCGGTGGAGTACGCCATTAACGACTCCAGGTCCGCGGTTACTGGATTCACACCCTTCGAGCTTTGCTATGGGCATGCCCCAGCGTCGCAGCTCGACTTCTTCGTAGAAGCCGCGTTGGCCTCTCGTAGGGGCCGCGCCAAGGGGGGGAGAGGGGACGTCGTGAAGAAAGGCACGGCCCACGGGACCGCCCGGCAGTTTGTTCAGCAGTTGCAGACTGCTCGCGATAGGTTGTTGGTAGCTCAGCAGCAGCAAGTGGCCCAGTATGACGCTCGCCATCGCGCTCGCCGGTACGCAATAGGTGACATGGTGTGGGTGGACGCCACGCATCTCACCCAGCCCGGGGATCGGGGCCTACACAAGAAGTTGCTGGAGAAGCGCCTGGGCCCGATGGAGGTGCTGGAGGCCTTCCACAGCGACCGGCAGATGGAGCTCGCCCCCGAGGACCGAGGGGCCCCCGCGGCTTACCGCCTGAAGCTACCACCACAGTGGAAGGTGCACGACGTCTTCACCGTGGATAGACTCACCCCAGTGGAGTCGGGCCAGGACAAGTTCGCGGACAGGAGTGCGGAGATTCCGCCTCCCCCTGTGGACGTGAGCGGTCGTAAGGAGATGGCGGTGGAGTGCATTGAGAGGTCACGCACGAGGAGACGTAGCGGGCGGACATGGACGGAGTACATGGTCAAATGGGTAGGTATGCCGCGCTCCGAGAATGAATGGAAAACTCGCGAGGACCTCGAGTTCGATGGAGTTGGCCGAAAGGGGATACCTAACCGCGCTCTTCAGGAGTTCGAGAAGGTCGAGGCCAAGAGGCAAGAACGTGAAAAGAGTAGAGTCACTCGCAAACGCGAGGAGTCAGCAGGAGCGATATGGTTGACGGATCCTGAAGAGTTACAGGCGGACGGAATGGCGTGGATCCCGGAAGAACGAGCCGACGACGAGGTGGGCACATTCGCGACGGTGTCGTCCACTAGTTTCATGCCATCCCAAGGACCTGGTCGAGGAGCGGCACGCCTACAGCCGTCTCGACGCCCAATACGGATCTTGGTGTTGTTTTGTGGCACAGGCTCCGTCGAACGACAGTTCAGCAAGCAGTTTCCTGGGTGTGAGGTAGTCTCGGTGGACATCCAGAACCGATGGAAGCCCACTCACTGCGAAAACATCCTGCACTGGGACTATCGGCAGTTCTCGCCCAAGCACTTTGACGTCATTTGGGCGAGCCCTCCATGCACGGAGTATAGCCAAGCCAAAACGGTAGGGATACGAAACTTGCGTGGTGCTGACAGGCAAGTGCGGAGAACGCTGGAGATCATCAAGTACCTCCAGCCGAGCTTCTACTTCATCGAGAACCCGCGTGGCCGAGCTCCTCATTGGTTACACACTCGCCGATGCATGCAAGGGTTGCCACCTCCGCATCTGGCTACATATTGTAAGTATGGTATGCCCTACAAGAAACCCACCCACTTCTGGACCAACGCGCCTATCACCACCCTGAAGTCTTGCGACCCCGAAAACCCCTGCGACTTCAAACGCCGTTATGGGCGGCACGAGAAGATGGCGCAGAGCGGCTCCGCCAGCAGAGAGTCGGGCGACCCTAGACCAGGCATGGGAGCTGGATGGCACGTGTATGGCATCCCCGCAGCCTTGCTTAAACAATTATTCAGCTCTCTACCGGTGGAACAACCCGTGGGGGCAATCGCAGCGGTGTGTGAATACCTAGCGGAGCTACTTTGGAGAGATGAAAATGAGACAGATCTCAACGATGAAAGAGTCTGCGCTAATCCGGAAGAAGTTGACGAGGAGCCGGTGACCTTGATGCCGGAGTACAGCCCTACGCCACCACCAGTGATGTCCGACGACAGCGAGTGGGACACCATGGGCTCCGAATCAGCCAAACGACTGTGCATCTAAGCACAAGCGAGGACGCTTCCCACCTGAAGGGGGGGGGAGTTGTGCTAGGACAACACACGGTGTCATGCGCGGATGACTCAGCAATGTCATACATGCCGGAAGTGTCATACGCGCCTTACAGCATTAGCGCCCGAGACCCCTGTTGAGGAAGAGACCCCCCTTATATGGGAGTACACAGTACCACTGTACTGTGTAATAATGTGACATGTAGAATACTGGCACATCATACCGCATGATAATGTAGTACAAGCATATGATAGGTTGATGAGACTTGGCCATGCTGACTAGGATTACCTCAGAGAGCTGAGTGAATAAGTAATGGCCAAGGCCAAAGAAACAGTTGAGATTTCTAGAGTAAAAACAGCCGCATGGCAAAAGTCAAATATAATACCTAATTCTTACATGCAAATATATGTAGTAAGTCTAGACATAGCAGTCCTATGTCTAAAGAGCTGACCTAGCAGTACCTAGGCAGTTAGTCATTATATGCAGTCCATATAAGACTCTCATCAGTAGTTACAGTGCCTTGTGAGGAGCAGTCCTCCCACAAAACGACACATTTGTGAAACTAGCGCTTTTAACAAAAAATTCCATCCGCTCCATAGGGGTTAAGTATGGGTGAAATTTCCTTAAGTATGGAAAACATTTACAATTGAGTGTTTTTTTTTGGGTGTTTTTTTCGGGCATTTCCCCTCAAAACCGATATATTCGCCGGGATATATGTGTGCTACTGGTTGGGAATGGGTTAATATTACTTATTCTCAAGGTTTCATGACGATAGTCACCCTCGTAGATCAAAATGCAAGTTGTGATAGGGGATTGAAGAAATTTTACATGCCCAAAAAACACCAAATTTCGGCTTGGATATGTCATAAATCCGCATATATTCACGATATGGATGCGTATTATGATGCTCCTAAGCTTATATCATGGCCATACAAAGCATACATGATACCGTGGATGCACATGGAGGTCGCAACCGACCACACCGAGTACATTCTCGAAAACACCATTTTTTGCATGAAATTCCAACCGCCGTTTAGGGGTTAAGCAAATTGATTTATCATACCAGATAATCTGTATACCACTGGACAGCATGTGGCTAGCATGATGCATATCAATTTGGTTAGTAAGTTGTAATCCTGCATATCTCATCATGATGAATGACGAGTTGATTGATATATTTCACAAATGGCTCCGGTGAGTATTCCATCTTTAATCAACAGTAGAACAGTCATCCATCCCAAATCCTACGTCAGGAATGACTGAGCTAATTACTGTCTTTATGATCAAGATTGACACCTTATACCAAGTGGATTCATTTATAGCCTATACTTGCACAGCAGGTATGCTATATGATATATTGATGCAACATCTGGTATGTGTGTAAGATGTGCATATTTACAGCGTAACATAGTTGTATTGCTTGATCAACCCCCGGTTCCATAGGGTACAACCCTATGGTCGGTTAGGCGCGGACAGACAATCACCAAATCGCTCGACAGAACTACATGGTGATTTCCAGATAAGTCCTTACTTTTAAATCGTGCAATACTTCCATGCTACACTGTTAATATATGCATATGTATGCCAACTGTTATCGTGATCAAGTTGGATATGCATATGTGTGCACGTATGCCAAACATTTGTGATCAAACTGATAATTATAACCGTGCGTGTGAATGGTGCACATGTCGCAGTATAATATGGCAAGTTGTAGTGTGTGTTAATAATGATGACTTGTGGTCAGTGGTATAAGTGTATTTTAAAACTTATCACTTACTGTCAGCATGTTTTATAATAGTGGAATTGTGTTGCATGGTGTATACTGCATGCTGCATGCTGCATGTATAGTGTATGCTGCATGCTGTAAGTGTGTGAAATGAAGTATTTGAACGAACATCATGTTTGCATGTTATGTGCGCGCGTAACACATATTGTATGACACGCTGCATGTTGATGCATCATGAATCATGCGTGCGCGCGCAACACATATTGTATGACGCGCTGCATGTAGATGCATCACGGATTATGCGCCCTCTATCGCGCGTCCCCTGCACATGATGAAATCATAGCAGGTGCGCATCGCCTGAAGCTAAATCATCGTACGTGCGCGTCGATGAGAGATTTTTGCAAATCATCTGCAAATAACGAAATTAGCATGTGCGTGCGCTGCACTGAACGATTAGTGCGGATACCGAACATCGCTGTCGCCGGTGTATGTCGCTGCGGATAGCGAACATCGCTATCGCCGGTATGTGTCGCATGGTACGAATGCCATCGCGCGTATAACGAAACTCCGTGCGTCCTGCCGAAGCTGATGCGAATCACTCATACTGGTGATGATTTTTCGCCGCGCGTCCATATGTCGCATATCGTACCAACCCTGCGAAATGGTGACAGCATGTATGTGCGATCCGTACGCAGTGCGCACACCTTGTCGCTTATTATTTGCTGACGACGTTACTGCGAATGCTATCAGCTGCGAATGCGTTCGCGATGATAATTCCTCGCGCACTCCGTTTGCTGTCGATATTGCAACGAATGCTGTTATTCGCTTGTAGATGATCGTATATGTGCGAGCGCTGTCGCCGGTATGTATGCGCGAACCTGTCACACACACACAGTATATAATATATATACAATTTATCTACTGCTGCACACACTTGTATGTCCTCGTTCGTCGCGTGGACGGAGAATAACCACTGTCAAGGTTGATATACAACCTTTCAGACTATGCGGCTGCTATTGAATTGTAGCAACGCGCATCAATATTTGGTGGGCATGAGTGCAGCCTCTGGTGTCCAGAATCATCTGCTTGAGCACAATGCTCCGCATATACCTCAGTGTCCTCACGCTTCATAAGCGTTACCACCATCGGGTTGTGAACCCGAGAACATTGGGTGAACTAACAGTATCGGCTGGTCGAATTAGCCTGTTGATACCCGCATGTTGTTCAATTCATGCTTGAAGCGAAGACGCGTCCTCTCAGAACAGTTTGGATGGTAAGCAAAATTAGTTGGTAGATTTTGCACAATTTTTGTATTTTACAATATAAGTTGTATAGAAGTTTTAAAAAGTTGGTATGTGATGATATGCTCCTATCCAAATTGATATGTGAACGATGATTTAGGTTTTAGCGCTCGGTGATGCTAGAATCATGCGCTAATTGCACATTCTTGTTTCGGGAAATGGGTCCCGAAATGGAGAATACAATTCTAACATATTTGTACGTATTCACAAGGTTATAATAAAGCATATGCCATACACGCCGTAGGGTATGCAACACAAAATGCAATATGTGCAATTCCAAGTTCTCCCGAGATGGAAATCTAGCTACCAGGAGATAACCTCTAGTAAGGCAAGCACAACAAATACTTAAGATGTAATATTACTTCATACGAAAGAGCTCTACGGACTCATGCGCACATTGCGATACAGGTTGCAGGTTTCGGTCAGACTCTCTGCCTGTAATGGATAACAGAACTACTGCCTAGAAGCCTCCCCAGCGCCTTTGCTCTTGCTTGAAACTTTCAGTGGCGCGGGCACGCGCGAGTTCGAGTTCACGGTCCTCAATTGCTTGCATCCGCTCACGGTAGGCGGTTTCGTTCTGGTGGAGGAGCTCATTTTGCATAGCAATCTCCCTCGGGGATACGTAGTCCCCCCCAGTTGGGTAGGGAGACCGGACGGGTAGCTCCGTAGGGTACGCGGGAGGTGGCATAAGCATCCTCTGGTAGCTTTGGGAGCCTGCGGGTAGGGGTATTGCGTGGTCACGGAGGGCGTGGGAGCCCCGGAAAACCCCGGGTTGGTAAGGGGATAAGAAGACAACGCGGGGCCAGAGTTCACCGAGCCACCAGCAATAGTGGCTACTGGCTCTCAAACACGAGGGTCAGTCCTTGCAAAAAGGACGTCGTCCTTGCGCGCGACTCTGCTGGAAAGCTTCTGCAGCCTAATCAGTTCGTCTCCAAGCAATGGTTGGAATCTTCACAAGTTTCTCTGTTTATGCGGTTCCAAGCAAGACACCCGGAAATTAAAATGAAGCAGCGAACATTCGAGGGTCTCAAGCCCAAGAATGTGGTACGTCTTCGCAGGCAGGACAACATAACTTGCACGTGCAGGTACCACGAAGACTTTCGGATGGTGCTTGAGGGCTTCAATCGGACAAGGGAGACCTTGCATTCTGGCTGTGCATGCAAGGAGGAGTGCTGTCCGCGCATTCCTTGGAGCACCGACTCTACAAGGAAGGTCATAGAGGGGACCGAAGAGGTTTGCGACATTGTTAAGGTGGGAACGTCAACCAGCCAGTTCGCCGAGAGTTTGCTTTGTCCCCGACCGGGAGACTCGCATAGGATTGAATGCCTGAAGGGGGAGTGTCCGGATTGCGGGGGTCTTGCTAATTTGCAATTGTGTGCAACGGAACTCACGTCTCAACGGCTTGTGGAATGGAAGTGTTATGAAAACCTAGCAACCGGTCACGTTACCGACGATGGGGAAGCGGTTAAGCGGTTGCAATTTGTGCACAAGAGAACTCCAGTAGGGGAACTGGTGTACAAGTTACAACAACTATTACTTGGGCACGAACCTGGGAAGTCCAAGAACTGCGAATGCCGAGGGAGTTTTGTGCACAACACCGCGGTTGAAGGGAACCCGGGAACATGGGCGATTCGTGAACTTGATGGTTCTGGAACGTGCCCCTTCCTTCGCCCTTATGCCTACCATACTTTCATGGCGCTGCACCAACACCGGCACTATCGACAGTGTGTGGATAATCTACCGTTGGGGCATTGTTGTGTTGTCTTTGACTTTTCGGAGAATCACAAGTTGACCATTCCCCGCGCGGCACAAAGTATGCATTGGGTGCTAAAGCAGGCAACCATTTTGGTGTGTGTGCTATGGCGACACGCATCCTTGGAGGTTGATGGAGTGGAGAGCACCTCCGAAAATCCGGTGATAATCAAGGACTATCTTTACTTTTTGAGCGATGACCGTGTGCACGACCACCACTTTGTTCGGTACATGCGGAAAACGATTATCGAGGACTACTTTGTGGGCCGGGGTTTGGCGAAACCGGTGTTCTTGCACGAGTGGGTTGATGGTAGTGGGTGCCAAAATAAGTGTGCGGCGGGTTTCACGGATGTTGGGAAGAGTAAGGCGGAGTGGTACTTGGGTGTCCCTTGTCAAAGGAACTTTTTTGAGACGGCACACGCAAAAGGGGAACAAGATGCGGCGGGTGCACATGTGAAACACGCGGCGGCCACAGCCGTGATATCGGAGGGGGACGAGTTCTATGCAAATGATTTTTCGACTTCATATATCAATCAATAGTCAATATTCTGATATTCAAAAAAAAGTTATTGATTGATACTAATATTCTGATAAATCGATTTATCAGAATATTAGCGCAACCGATACCTCTATGACGGTTTGCCCTCCAATTCTGGAGGGAACCCCAGGGGCAGTGATTCAGCTGCATTGTGCGAGCTGTAGCGTAGGGCCCATAGCCATACTGTGGTTACACTATTGATTTTACCCATAATTAATTATTCGCCGAATTTATCGAAATCCGAAAACAATTCATGGAAAATAAATATCTCTGACCCCAAACCAGTGGCAAACAAGTAAATAGTCTCTTAATTAATTATTTCGAGATCCTGTGTTTGTGCAATAGGGACAAGAAATAGTTGGGAAAATATATAAGGCGGTGGGCACACATGTGTCACAAGACAAATAAATAGCGGGGTAATTATTGGTCCATACCGATATACAGTGTGCATACGATAGACGGATAATATCTCATAAGACATACGATAGGAGGCCACGTTGTGTTCTATCGCAATCGGTTCACGCACGGCGCACTTGGCAGCACCATTCTTTCAAACTCACACTCGAAACTGTTGTGTGATCTGCTTCTGAGAAACAACAAACATGAGTGCCACAGAGCACGAATGTTTGATCTGCAAAATCCGCGGATTAGGATCGTCATGCCAATGCCAACCAGTCACACTGGGTGATATGGTGGCGAAGCGTCGCCGTTTGAATAAATTGCCGTAGGCATCGATTTTCTCGAGCCTCCAAGTGAAGGTCGTGGAACGTTCCCACGTCAACAACGACCCGAAGGTGAATAGGCCTATATCAGCTATCGAACCCACAGAAGACGACCCTGACCCGACGTTCCTTCCCAAGACCAAGAAGAAGTGGTCCCTTATCGCCTACGGAGCCTTATGCAAGTCGAGAGTAATATGCTGGACTTCGGGTTTAGGCTTAGTTATTATGGGCTCTGACTAGCCCCTAGCCTGACCCTGCTTCCGTATCGTGTCCGTGACATCCTAGCACTGTACAGTACAGTAGTACAGTACAGTAGTACAGTCTTGCTTCACTGTCTGGGTTTCCGAGAGCATAAAGCCTCGGCCAGACACTGTTTAT
>LGRX02013980.1:0-19029 GCA_001247695.2 Cymbomonas tetramitiformis
TGTCGTGTGGCCGTTCAGTTGGTGGGGGGTGTGGAGTTGTAGACAAGGTCGGGTTGGTGGGCGTCCGGCTCACGCACGGACAGTCGAACCAATTTGCAAGGGCGTGCAAAATCAGATACACGTTTAGCATGCCACCATCTGCTAACCGGAACTCTACGCGCGTGCGTATATCCCCGGCTGTGTATATACTCAAGTTGTCGCCCAGGTCACTGACAAGGGTGTGGTGGTCGTCAGTGGCGGATCTTGCTGCAGTCTGACGCGAGCGCCCCCTGATGAAGAAGGCCGAAACCATTGGCTCCTCCGAATTCAACTTATTTTCGTATTTTCTATAGTCTGCCATCGCCATTTTTTCGTCGTCGTGTAGTCGAGTCAGTAGCAGGTATTTGCAACGAAGGAGATCTCCGACGCCTACATTCAGCTGAATTCGCGTCTCCTCATCGGTGGACTCGATCTTCGTTTTGTTGCAAGGGTACAAAAAAAGATGGGGCAAAGCCTCCCGAAACTCCGTCGGTAGTCCATGGTCACAAGCGGCGCGAAACATTATCTGGGTGACCCTACAAATTATTGCCCCATTCATCCGTGTGGATTTGCATATGGACAGCGTATGGACATCGCAAGGACCCATATGGACAACCGTATGGACGGTCTGGACAGATTTCTGGCGAAACCTTGATGCATATGTAAGAACCATACGGACGACGCGTAATTGTGGTGTCCATATGAAAATGTCCCATGGACACCGTAAGGATTTCGTATGGACACCGTATGGACGGCCGTATGGACACCGTATGGACAGAACACATGTCCACATGGTGTCCATACGCATGGACAGAGGCACTATCCAACCGCACGGTCACCGTATGGAAGACCGCATGGACACCGTATGGACACCCGGATGGACACCGGATGGACACCGTATGGACAGTCGTATAGACGATCGGAATTCTCTATTCCGCACGTATGGACGAAGGCATCCATACGTATGGAGGGGCCTATTACCCGTATGGATCGGCATGTTCACACGTATGGACGTAGCCGTCCGTACGTATGGACATAAACATGTACATATGAACATGCGGATACGAACAATCAACATATCCAAGCGTATGGACACCTACGTCCGTACGTGTGGACGGTCTTTCATCCGTATGGACGTAGGTGTCCGCACGTCTGGACAGAGACATTGCTAAAAGAGCTTAAGGATAAGAATAGTAAATATATCCACACGCGTGATTATGTGCGTCCATACGTGCGGACAGTGATTCGTCCGGATGGACGTAGGTGTCCGCACGCGTGGACGATGGTTTTATCAACATATTTTACCGATCCACGCGTATGGACGTCGGTGTCCGTACGTGTGGATAGCTTATAATAATACAATTCCATGCATATGGACGATACCGTCCATACGTATGAACAGCAATTTCAACCAGTCAACCCGCACGAACGGCGATATCCGTGCGCGTGGACGAAGGTGACCACACGTATGGACTTGCACTTTACCAAGTCCACACGTGCGGATATATTGAAATATTGTTTGAATATTGCACCCGTATGGACTACATACGATTGGGCTCACTTCGCTCACTCCACCCGTATGGACCGAGTGGTCCATACGGTTGGACAAGGAGTCTTACGGCATACTATACGTGTGTGTTTCAGGGTTTGTGCCTGTGCACCTTTCTATTCTATTTCACAACGCAGGCAATGCTGTGTATATGCGGATGCTACTGCCGGTTAAATGAATATTAAATGCTTTGTGACGGAGTGAAGTGCGGGTATGCGAGCAGGCACACTAACATGTTCGAAAGCAGTACAATTTTTAAAAGCAATCACATAAAGCAAAAACACGTTTACATTAAAATATGTTTACTTTCCTAAATAAACTAAGTACTCTACATACACATATACAGATCTATTACTTAAGGGCTCTACAGAACTATTACTTAAGGGCTCTACAGATCGCTTCCTTGGGGGCTCCGCAAATCCTGCGTGCGCATGTATCTATGATATCTATGATATCGCTTGGCCTGCCTGGCCTGCGAAAAAGAGCGCATGTGCGGGTGTGGGATGGCGCGATCCGGGCTCCAATGGTACCTGCAGTGTGCACAACCCACGTCAATAGATGCCCGTCTCACAAACGTGAGTAAACACGAAATCTGATATGCAGTAACAGAGGTTGCGAAAACCACATTATCGTACCGGACAACTATCCTGTTCTTAATAGTGCTGGAGACCTACGATGGCACCGCGCGTCGGCTTGGCTGCTGCGCACATACAACCAAACACCGCCAAGCCCATTCAGTGATTGAGCACATAAGGAATTAACAAGTCACGCACTGCGGAATACATTATTGTATTCGAATCAGCCAAATATCAACAACCCCATTCAGCAAAAGAGCACTTCAATAAAAGTCGATAACTGTCACTGCGGAGTAGGTTGGATTCGAACCAACACGCGTTAGTCCGTTGATAACGGAACTCGCGGAATCCACCCCCTCACGCCGAGCTAGTATTAAGGATGCTATCGAGCTGGGAGCACCGCGCAATGGCGCTCACACGAGACTGCTCACCTCAACACAGGGTGCTCGCTGTGATAAATGAAAGCAAATAAAATATGCCAAAAACAAAAAAGCACAGCAAAAAGGCATACGTGTGCTGCCGTGGCGGGGTTGCTTCAGTTCCAAAATTGCTTTTTGCCTCAGAGCCTTACTGTACCGGTAACTTATTTGAAGTGGTCAACCGAACGGAGAAATCGTCAACGGACGGGAGAAATCGCAGATCGATTTAAGATCCTTCGACGATTACTGGATACTCTGTTTATTTTAATTGTCACTCTTTAAGTGTCACTCTGTTTCGCTATGTGACACGGGTGACACAGTCGGGGGGTGCGGGTGCGGGTGTCACTAATACTGCCCATCGCATCGCATGTGTCACGCGTTCGCGATTTTTTAATCGTATTTTTCGATACGGTATTCCCGATCGAATTTGTCAATCAATCGATCAATTTCGATTCCATGTGCTGTCCGTACGGGAAACCGTACGCTGTCCATACGGTTTTTATGTTTTTATTTTCCATGAGGTCAGCTTTTTTTTTGCGTCCGTGCGTGTAAAAAAACCGTCCATGGGACATGAATCATACGGACAGTCAAGGCTAACTCGGATGGACAGCGTATGGACTGCTAACTGACGCGTTTCCACGCGTGTGGACAATTTTCAACAAAAAACGTACAAACACTATAAAGTCGTACGAAAACACGTAATTCACCGTGTGCTTTTGCTATCCATCCATGCGGACTGTTCAAAATGTGTTGATATTTCCAACCACATGGACAGACCGTCCATGGGACATGCAGACGTACGAAAATGTGCCAATTCATACGAAAATTCGTACGAAACCCATATGGACAGCTAACTGACGTTTCCACGCGTGTGGACAACCGCTCTCATGGAACCGTATGGACTAGAATGCTTGCGGAATCCACACGGACAACACATAGCGTCCATCCATAATCTAACGTGTGTACGACGAGTTTACAACCTTGACGTAAGTGTCGGTGCATGCGCGCAGATGTGACATGGAACGTATGAACATCGTTGTCCATACGCTAGAAACCTAAGCCGAGCGTACGAACGCCGTACGGACGCCGTACGGATAACGTACGAACTCCAAAATGTCATTTTGTGCCGCGGTACGCTGGCGCGGTACGCTGGCGCGGTACGCTGGCGCGGTACGCTGGCGCGGTACGCTGGCGCGGTACGCTGGCGCGGTACGCTGGCGCGGTACGCTGGCGCGGTACGCTGGCTGGCGCGGTACGCTGGCGCGGTACGCTGACGCGGTACGCTGGCGCGGGGGTACGCTGGCGCGGTCGAAGTGGCCGAGCTTCTCATTATACATCGACCTCCTGAAAAGTAAATTCTCTTCACAACGAAACAAGGCGCGGTATATCCATATCTCGGATATGTGATAATTGTATCGATATATGGCTACTGCCCAAAATCACGGTCCTGTCACAAGGACCGAAGTGATTTGGGGCTATCTGCCGCGTTTTTTCGATATAGTTGATATTTGAGTGTTTTGACTTGTCTATCGTTTGGCCCTTCTCAAAGCTATCTGCCTCCATTTTTTCCGCCATGGGGTCTACCTCATCTATCCACTTAGTTTGTAGGTCTGCGTGGAGGTCTTGTGGGACCTCCTGCTCTTCCCCCCACGTTTGACCGGTGGTTTCTGTCTCGTTAATTCTTGTAAGCGGGTGCAGGGAGAGTTGCCTATGAATTTCTTCTCTGGGGACCAGTTTCGCCTCCCATTCCGTCATTTTAGCCCGTAGTTGTTCCGGGTTGAGGCGCGGGAGGTTGGTTCGCATTGTGTGGGGGTCCAACGGCCCCTCACTGGGCATGCTCCTGTATTGTTGCTTCAGTCGTCGGTTTGTGAGGCTGTCATAGAAGTCCCCTGGCTTCGCTATGTTCCTCGGCTGGGCTTCACAAAGGTATGGGTATAGGTGTGCCAGGCCTTTTGCTATGGCACTGCGGTCTGCGCTGAGGGTTGCATCTTTGCATTGTTCCCTGACATTCACCTGACTAATCGCGTGTTGGCCATCTCTGGTGGTAAGGAAGGCTAGGTCCGGGAAATGCGTGAATAGTTTGAGGCACGTCGTGAAATTTATCGCAGTCGGCGTGTCCTTGGGTATTGTGAGCTTGGCGGTTTGGTCTGTGCACATCGCTTGCCAGTCCGGAGGCGCCGGCAGGTCTCCATCCACCATTTTGCCAGCTTTTGTTTTTCTCGTGGTTCCTTCCATCTCTTTGTCAGACTTCCTTCTGGTCGCCCCTTTTAGCTGCTCCATTATCTTCGGTACTGGGGTCTGGAGTTGTTTGAGCATCCCTTCTGTTCCTTGGGGCGTAATGTTGTATCTAAGAAGGGCATTGAGTTTTCTTAGTGTGTTGTGTTTTGTCTGGTGCCCCCCCCAGAGTTTGTCAAGGTCTGTGCAATTCTTGCGTGTGGTGCAGTGGTATTCAATCAGTCCTCTGGTGGACCTGCTGACGTGGGACATTCTGAGTCTTGACTTCAGGTTTATTTGCCTCCACACTGGGCCCCGTACAGCTCCTCTGTCCTCCTCGCTGTGCATGGCTTCCAGCAGTCCGCTCCAAATTGCCTGGGCGTAGACTGCCTGGAGTGGCACCATGCCCAATCCGAACCTTTCCTTTTCCTGTGTGGTGAAAATGTTCGGTGTTCCGTTACGGGGCAGGCCTTGTATGTTCTTTGTGGCCCCACCTATTACCTTGTCAAAGTCGTCTATTTCACCCGCGGTGTAGAGGCCTAAGTGCAGTCCATACCTGAACTTTCCCAGTATTGCAGAGTGGAGGGAGTACTCTTTTTGGTCTGGCGTCAGCGGCGAGCGCAGTAGTGCTTGTATCCTGTGGTTCATTTCCTCCCTGGCAGCTTCCTTCTCCTTGTCCCATCTGCCTGTGAATGCTAGTAGTACTCCTAGGTACTTGTATGTGTCGTCCGGTTTGAGTATTTTGAAGTGGCTCAGCTTACCATCCACCCCAACCGTTTTGAGGTCCTTATGGAGTTGTTCAGGTATGGAGACCCCATTTTTTATGCCGGTTATGGCTGACTTGGTAAGGTTAACTTTGAGTTCACTCCATCGTGAGAATGCCTCTAGCTTGTGTAGCTGGGCTCGCATGTGGAAAATCGTGGGGCATAGTATGAGCAGGTCGTCGACGAACGCCCCTGCTGTCGTCCTGAGGGGGCCCAGTCTTTCCTGCTCGGCTGCGTGTTTGTGTTGGTATCCGTGCTCCCCCACCTCCAGCCATCTTAACAGCGGTTCCTGGTATATTATGAAGAGGAGGGGGCTCATACTGTCTCCTTGGAGGAGACCTCTTTGCACCTGGACCATTTCGTGAGAGGTTTCCCCTCCTACTCTGGTGTACATTGACATGGTGTCATGACTTTGTGTACCTAGGACATCTCGCACTACTTGTGTAAGTTCCTCAGGTATTCCAAGGTACTGCATTGTGTGTAGTAGCTTGTTGTGGTCCACTGAGCCATATGCATTTTCAAAGTCTACATACAGGCCATGCAGTTCCCGTCCGGAGACATTTGCGTCCTCTATTGCGTTGGTCACTCTCGTGAGTTGTCTGAGTGTGTTTCTTTTCTCTCTGGAGCCTTCCTGTGCCTGGGCTAGTATCCCCTGTGTTTCGAAGAACGTGGAGAGCATGTTTGCTATTTGCGAGGTGTATAGTTTGAATACTCCCTCCAGTAGGGCTATGGGCCTATAGTTTTGCTGTAGGGTGACATCTCCTTTCTTGTGGTGGAAACAGAATGTCCCTCTCTTCCAGGTGAGGGGGACGTGTTTGCTGTTCCACATCTCCAGCATGAGCGCATGCAAGGCATCGTGGAAGTCCTCTGGCATGTACTTGAGAATTTCGTTAGGGGTTCTGGTGGGGCCTGGTGCCTTGTTGTTGTTTAGGGTGTGTACTGCCTTGCTGTAGCCCTGTCTACTTATCGTGAGGACCATTCCCTTGGGGTCCGGTCTTGGTGCCTTTATGAGTCGCTCCTTGTGGGCTGGGTCTTCCCATGGTGGGGGTGCTAGGTCGGGTAGACTACGGTGTTCCATCCTATATGGTGCCGAGTGGGCCATGTGGTCCACTAGTGCGTTCGCAATGTTCTTGTGGCCTACAGCTAGGTTGCCCTCCCTGTCCTGTAAGGCCTGTATATTCGCCGTGGGGGCATGGCCTGTTTCTTGGGCCTTGGCATAAATCCTTTTGTGGTATCGTTTCTGGTTGTTCCAGTATTCTCTTACTGTTTTGTCATTATGCCTTTGTTTGGCTCGCTTCCAGTGCTGTTTGACCACTTTGTGGGCAGCCGACCTTTCTTTTTTGGCCTCCTCGGTGAGCCAGGAGACCCATTCCTTTGTGTCTGCATTGTCCCTGTTTGTCGGGCCTTTTGTTTCTCCTTCCTTCAGGTGGCGGAGAGTTGCGTGTTCCGTGTGTGGGTTTCGTAGTTGTCGTTTGGTTTTCTTGTGCATCCGCATTTTGAGTATCGCGGCATCTCTTTCTTTTCTGTCCTTTTTGCTCATTAGCAGGTCCGTTGCCCCATGGGTGGAGGTTCTTCCAGTTATCACCGTTGGTAGTTCCTCGTCCTTCAGCGCGCAATTGTTTGCTCTGTTGAGTATACTCAGCACTGCCTCTCCTGCTCTGTCTATGGTGGCATGTGCCACCTGCCTGTTGCCTTCTTCCCTACATTGGGCGGCTATCTCTGTCATGTCTTTCAGCTTAGCAGTCCTGGCATAGTCGTGTGTTCTGAGGAGGACGCTTTGGAGGGTTTCCCTGTGGGCTTTGCTCAAGGGTGTGTTCAGTTTTACTTGCCCTGGGTGGGGGTCCTGGTCCACGTATGGTTCATGGGTGTCTATGCTGTCCAGCCGAAGGGTCGTAAGGCTTACCATCTCATGGTCACTCGTGTGGTGTTGAGTGAGGTGTGCGGTGCTTCCCCTCTCGTATTGGGCCCGTTTGTCCTTCGGTGCTAGCCATCTGTCAATGTTTCTGTTTTCTGCCCAGTTCAGCGTGGTGTTAATCGTCGGTCCTACATTATGGAGGTTCAACTCCTCCGCGAGCTTCTTCCATTGTCTGTCGGTTTTCGTTACCCTCTTTCCTGTGCTGGTGTTGCTTGCATTGAGGTCTCCTCCAACAATGACATGCTCGTTCGGTTTTTCCGCTGTTCTTCGGAACAGGTTGGCTGTGTACTTTAGTATTTTGTCTCTGGTTTTCCCCTCCTCCGCTCCCGGTGGGTTGTATATGCCCAGCACATGGTACATTACTTCCCCCGGCAGGTGTAACACCACATGGAGCAGGTACCCCTCCAGGTGCCTCGCTGGGACAACATGGTGGTTGTGAGCGTGGCCGTAGTAGGGGCTGCTAAGTAGTATGGCTACTCCTCCTTTCACTGGCTGCTCTGCAGTATTGTCTGCTTCTTTCGTCTCTGTTTTGGTGCCTATTGCAGTGTACTGCAGGTCTCTGAATTTCTTCATCACACTGTCGTGTGCATGCTTCACTTCCGTGAGCACTATCACTTGCAGACCCAGTTGGTTCTGGTGTCTTTTCCTGACTGCCTCTGCTAGGTCGAGGCAGGCGTCACTTTGTCCCGCTATGTTCCATGTGAGCATGTGTAGGCGGTCTTCCCCTATTTCCCCCTTTTTTGGTTCTGTGAGGGGGGGCTGGTGTTTTCGGGGGTCTTGGTCTGTTTCCGGTGCCTCCTGTAGCGCGTCTTCGAATTTCTCCCATTGTGCAGTGGGTTCATCGCTTGTCTCTTCCCCCCCCTCGTCCGAGTGGGTTTCCATCGTTCCCTGCTCTCCGAGCGTTTGCTCATTGTCCCTTGTCTGGTTCGTGGGGGTCAGTCTATGGAGCCATTTCCATAGCCCCTGTTGCTTTGTGTGTTCTCTGTGCCCCCCCTCCTGGGTTCGTGGCGGTTGTGCCTCGGCTTGCGGGTTTGGGTTTGGGTCATCAGTGGGTTCCCTGGCCCCTGTCATCTGCTGACTGTCCCCTGGCGTTTGCTTTTGTCCCTCGGCGGCAGTTATTCTTTTCTTCACTGGGTGTTGTATCGACTTCCTGTAGGCATCAACCGCTGCTCTGTTGGTGGCTCCCCATTTGCTGACCGCCTCATTGAAGTGGGTGGGCCAGTGTCCCTCTGGGCATGTTTCCTGGAAGTGCATCCATGCTTTGGTGGCCATCAAGGCCCATACCCCACAGCTGTAGTGGTCTTGTGCGCTTTGGTTGCCCACGTTCATTAGTTCCACTGTTACGTGTCTGCTTAGTTTCCTCGTGAGGTGTTCTGCCCAGTTGGTCATTTCTGTTGTAAGTCTCTTTGTGTTATGTAGGGTTGCTTTAGTTTTGCCATTCAAGGAGTCATATATCCAGAGCTTAAGCTTATCGTTTGCTTTGTCTGGTCCCGCCAGCACTACTCTCCAGTGCTTGCCATCGCATACCGGTATGCAGAAGCTCTGGAGGTTCCCGAGTAGTTGTAGTGCCTTCGTAGTGTGTGGCTCTTTGGTGTTCCCTGGTTTCAGTGTTTCCCTCATTGAGGCCACCACCAGTGGGGGCATTGGGTCATTCTCATACAGTGTGTGGGCATGTTGCATTTGGAACATGTCCAGTCGGCCCTTTCTTTCGAACAGCCCTTTTGAGGTGGTGTTGTGTGGGTGCATTCCCGCGTGGTCCTGGCTTCCCCCACCTGTCATGCTCTGCTTGCAGCGGCTGGCTCTGTGCCTCATTCTTTGCTCAACTCCCCTCATCAGCAACTTGCTCTTGGTTGGGGTGCCCTCTGGTATTGCAGTTACCGCATATTCGGGTTTTCTTGTTCTAATGAGCATGGGTTTACCATTTCGGTAAATTATTCTGAGCAGTTTCTGGCCGGGAGGTGGTTGTGCCCTCCCTTTCGTTGCATTTCTCGCCTTGGTCCACTTCCTCCTGTTCCTCCTTTTACGCGTTATGCCGTTGGGTTCAATGTTGTTTGTTTTCTTCTTGCGGCCAGGCGCTTTTCTTCTTGGCAGTGTGGTAAGTAACAGCATGGTGAGTATTGGGGTCAGGGCGAGTGCGGCGTTCTGCAGGGGCCCGGCAATGTCCTGGTTGCTCTATAATGATGACGAAGAAAGAAATCGTGAAAGTAACGTCGAAAAATAGTCATGCCCTCTTGCGCGACAGCCTCATCCTCGCTGGACGTTAAACGGTGTTTGATAGATGCGTTTACGTTAGCTTTTGTCATGTACCCATGCGGATCGGCGCGATGATAATCGTGGTGAGGACCGGCACCGTACATGATCTGCAAGAATAAAACCCAGGTGCCCTCGAAAAAAAATTCGCGCATGGTTTCCTGTGGAAGATCGAGCGTCTGGTAGTGGTCCAGAAAGCTAGTGATACGATGGCGCAAAAGTTGGGAATTGTTGATACACCCAGCTTGATCAGTCATATCTACGACATCCGTACCTACTGTAGCGTGGCACAGCCCTCTTATTTTCCCGGTCAGCTGCTCGCAAAAATTTTGGTGTCGCACGCCTTCGAGGAGGCAGTACGGTTTTTTGCGTTGTCTGTGCGGTAATTCGGTAAATATGTTTCGGGCCAGGTTGTAATTACAGTGGCATTCATTCGTAACGACGACAGCATTTCTCCGATCCTTCCGCAATGTCAGATTACTAATAATGTTTTCAACCACGTTATCCGGTAACTCTGTTATAAGCGGCGACTGGACACTCACACTCATTGTAAGCTTTTGCGTAACTAAATGCAGGTCGGTATTTATACTCTGTTTCACGGCGGCGACGACGGGCAATCGCAAAAGCTGCTGTCAAAGGTGCAGAAGCAGTTCATCAGACTGTAGCGATAGCCTAATAAACAACGACCGCTACATTCAAGCACTATCACCCTTTGTCTCATTCAGCCCTTTAGCTCTTTCAGCCCGCTCTTTACGCTTCATAATTCCCAATTTACTCAGTTCGCCTAGAGTAAGGTCCAGGTTTGAGACCAGACATTATATCGGACAAGCGATTGTAATTCTGGGCCAGAAGCCAGAGTTTGTCATGAAAGAAAACGGTGGAATATAAGATTGTGAAGTCAATATTACACAACCAAAAAACGGCAAATGAGATAAAAGGAAAGAGAGAAAATAAAGGAAAATAAAGAAAATAACTATGTTTAAGTTATCAGGAGTGTGCCTGGTACACGGGGTTGGAAAGCCCTGGGCGGCGGCGGGAGCGAAAGCGAAAGTCGGGTTGCGCCGCCTTATCCGGTTCAAGCACACGTAGTGCTCCGCGGCTCGCCGGCTGTTCTGGCAATAACCGGTAAACAGCCGGTTGTTCGAAAGGTTACACGTGTCCAGTTCACTCGCTTATGTCGCTTATACGCCTGAGTGTTCGTGCCGGTTATTTTACAGATATATCCGGAGAATGTCCGGTAGAGAACGCAGAATTTATGTTCCACCGGATTTCGCTCTTGACAGGTTCAGCGAGCAGGGGATGTGAGGGGAACAATAACGGGCTGTGTTTATGTTCCATAAAAAACAACGAGGCGAAAAATGTTTGTGACTGCCGTGGCTGTCAAACACGTGGAACATGATTGTATGCACACACAGTCCTGAGGCGTGCACGTGCCGCAATCTGCTCCTATATGTCTCTTATGTCTCGCCCATCAAGGCTGCAAGCCACCCCTATTTATGACACAAAATATACTCTACATTTACATTTTCTAACACTTACACACCATTCGGTGTCGTAGCCATTAGCTAGTGCTCCATCGTCCACTTGTATAACTAGCCACCCCTATTTATCACGCAGTTATTGAGGTGTGCACGTGCTGACATCTGCCCCTACATTATGTCTAATATGCATCGCCAGTTCAGGCTAGCTGTTATGGGCCGGTACCGCCCCAGCGGCAAGCCGCCGGGGGGGGCGAGCAACGAGGCTCAAGCCGCCAGGCCCTTCGAGGGAAGGGGAGGCTATTCCGACTGGGAGACCGTGTCGCAACACCCAGCGGCTCGTTGCCGAGCGCTGTTTAAATCCTCGAGGCGGGCGCCGGTGGGCCGGGGGAGCGGACGCCAGCACCTCCCCCATTGATCAAAGCGCTGGCCCGTGTGCGAGACCGACTCACAACGAGACGCCGTCAAAGGTTTCCTTGCAACGTTCACATCATGAGCACGAAAGAGGCCATCACCTCGGATGGTCATCGCTGCCAGTCTGCTGCGAGGCGTGAAGGTCGTTGTCGCGTCTCCGTCGTGCAAGAACGCGACACCCCCCAGCGCCCCGTGGGTGTCAGCCTGCATCACAGACCGGAGGGATTCGTTGTGCACGCCCGAGCGACTCGAAGAACGAAGTCGCTCGCCTGCGAGGTTCGCTGGTGTGGACTGACGCTCCCGAATATCCATTCCGCTTTACGAGCGTCGCAAGCCCGTGACTTAGCCCGGAATCTTAAGATCCCTTAACCCTCAATTGGGAGGACGCCCGGTTCAATAGGGGAGACGTCGTCGCAGCGCCCAAACCTTGACAGCGTTTTACGAGCGACTCGAGCCCGTGATTGACCGGGAGATTTTCAAATCCCTTAACCCCCCAAAGGGAGGAAGGCCACCCGGTGTCAAGTTTTGTTTGGAACCTCGCAGGAACTGCTGGTCGGCCGTGATGGAGGCCAGCGAATCGCTTGACGCTCCGGACCGAAGACCGACCGATACAGCGCTCCGAGAAGGGGGGCGGCGCGGTTCCGTCCCGCGCGGCTTCGGGCGCTTCGCCGGTGAGGATCGCCGATGTGGTCCAAGGCTCCCGAGTGCGGACTTCGGCAACGAGCGACGACCGCCGTCCTTCGACGACTTACGAAGCTGTTATGGGCCGGTACCGCCCCAGCGGCAAGCCGCGTATGGGGGGGGCGAGCTCCGAGGCTCAAGCCGCCAGGCCCTTCGAGGGAAGGGGAGGCTATTCCGACTGGGGGACCGTGTCGCAACACCCAGCGGCTCGTTGCCGAGCGCTGTTTAAATCCTCGAGGCGGGCGCCGGTGGGCCGGGGGAGCGGACGCCAGCACCGCCCCTATCGACTCATAACGAGACGTTCTCAGAAAACGCTCGGCGACGACCCTTGGAAAGGTTCCCCGCACGCGGACCGTGCCCAGAGGACCCGACGTTCTGACACACTCAGAACGGACACGCGCGCAGATTGTGAGGTAGCACAGAAGAGGCCGTCACCTTAGACGATCGTCGCTGCCAGTCTGCCGTGACCCGATGATCCTCGAAGGCTGCGCGCAAACGTCAAGGTATGCGAAAAAGCAAAGCTCACGAGGGGCGGTGCAGCAGGCGTGCCGAGCGGAGAAGGGTCACAGGACGTCGTCACCTGAGAGAGTGTCCGTGCTCTCGTAAAACCGTAAACAACCACGGGCGGTTGCCAATCCAGACTCGTGGCGGGTGCATGCTTCGCTGACTGTGCGAGTGACTGTATGCAGGAGGTAGATGAACGAACGAGGAAAAGAAAAGGAAAAGAGGGAAAAGAAAAGGAAACAAAAAAGGAAAAGAAGGAAAAGAAAATAATGAAAGAAAATGATAGCAATGCGTCAGCAAAGATTTCGCGGCTGCTGAGGTCTGATGCCACTGCTGCTGCAGCAAGTGAAGTGTGAACTGACGAGCTTGTCTATTTATCTCGCAAAGACAACGAGGTTCTGGGGGAGTTCGATCGACGCGTGGGTCCGTCGTTGCCGTCGGCACCTCGACACCAGAGCCCCATGCCTGCCGTCCGCGGAAACGGCACCCGAGCCCAGAGCCCCATGCCTGCCGTCCGCGGAAACAGCCCTCGAGCCCCGCACTTCATCTGCCGTCGGCGGAATTGGCGTCGTAGATACCACCTCGACCGCGAGAATGTCCGACGTGTCGAAAAGGCAAACTTTCCCTGGCGAATTTGCGCGCGAAAATGCCGACTGCTGCACCTCCGCCGACCGCATCTCGAGGGCTCCACGTGCACACACCGTCCGAGATTTTGCTGCCAGGTGGCATCGCGCGTCGACCGTTCGATAGCCGGCCAATTGACACGTCATCGACATCGACCAATCAGAAAAAGTCCGCGCGCGTAAATGCCGACTGCTGCACCTCCGCCGACCGCATCTCGACGGCTCCACGTGTACACATCGTCCGAGATTTCACTGCCAGATGGCATCGCGCGTCGATCGTCCGATATCCGGTCGAACGACACGTCATCGACGTCGGCCAATCAGAAAAGGTCCGCGCGCGTAAATGCCGACTGCTGCACCTCCGCCGACCGCATCTCGACGGCTCCACGTGTACACACCGTCCGATATTTCTTCGTCAACAGCCGCCGACTCTCGACCGTCCCGGTGTCGATCGAACATCGACCGTCGTCGATCGAACACTCGACGACCTCGGAACCTCGACCCCTATAAATATGATCAGAACCTTTCATACAAGTCATATTTTTTCAACCCGATCTCAGCACCCACCCCACGAAAAACTTTCGACTCTACCGATATGGCGCAAGCTTTCGATATGTCGCAAGCTTTCGACGTGCAATCAACCTACAATATGTGTCTGACGGAAGGAGGCAGAAGTGCTGGCAATCGCAACCGCTGCGACTGCGACCAAGCAAATCCTAATACTTTGGTTTCCACGGAGGAGCATGCTGCTGTGTGCAACTTGTGTGGAGTGGTCGTGGAAGGACTCGTGCTGTTCCACCCGGTCAATAGACACGAGGTGGTCAGCGAGGATCCTCAGGGCAGCTACAGCGAGCGCCTGGGTTGTTCCGGGCCCGTGCACTCCGTATCCTCCAAGGAACCGCCACCCAAGCGCAGGCGCATCAACGGGGCCTGCGTCTCGTCTTCACAAAACAAGGATTACCGGCACATGAGAGACGGGTGGTACAAGGACGTCGAGCAAAACGCACATCTTTTTGGCAGCAGTTTCGGCCAGCTCTTCTTCCGTATGCTGCAGATCTGTAAAGTCATATGGAACGACTCGATCAGAGACGACCAGTGGTTGCGAGGGCAGAAGCTCGCAGAGACGGGCATGGACAAGTTTTGGGAGATCATGTGCTACATGGACGAGAGGGCCCGTGCCACCTCTCGCTTCGTCTCGGTCCGCAGCTCGACGGAGTACAACTGTCAAGTCACACGTCAGCTCGATAGAGCCGACGAGGATAAGGAGGAGGATGGCTCCCACTGGACCTACAGCAAGCATCTTGCCGATTTTTTCAATTGCCAGGACAACACCACGCAGCAAACACGCTTCCTCAACGTCATCCGAACGGTCATGCGTTATCGCACGCTCGCCAATCTCGCCAAGTACATCGAAGGCGACCAAGTCTCTAAGGTGCCCGTCACCGAGCTCATCAAGCTGCCTTCCAATGAGATCGAACACGAATTCTTTACCGACAAAGTCGCCCGTAATAGCGTCCTTCAGAAAGTGCAGATTAAATTGAAAGAGCTGGAGAACGACCCGACCGCCACGCTCGACGCGCCTCGGGCCTACGACAAACGCCTGATCTGCGTCAGGGACGCGTGGATCGAATTTATCGAGAATGACAACACTGGCATCTCTTTTGACGCCGTAGAGGACTTCCCCAAGTTGGAAAAGCGTAAGAGCCTAACTTAGTGCTAGGAGAAGTGGACGTTGACCCAACCCAACGGATAAATTGTAACAAAAATATGCCTTTTAGATGTTATTTAAAATATTTTAGGCAGATATTAGTAACTTTTTTGTTAACAGGAGTGCAGGAAACATGCCCACGAACACGCTCGGCTCAGCCATGCCTGGGGGACACCCACAGCATCAACAGCGGCGTTCTCACTCCTTTTCCCCATCTGCCTGACTTGGAGCCCCTGTATGCAGGGGAATTTCACCTGCTTTCCTGTCTCCTGTCAACGACTCGCGCTGAAATTTCAGAATTGCTAACTTCCTCTTCCCGGTGCGCATTGGGAAACCGCAGGAAAGGACCCCGAGGTAAGCGCTGGTCGTCAGACGTCACGGGTAGACCTCCGGGGAGTAAGTGCTTCGGCAGCGAGTATACCGGCCCATCCTGTTGCGCCGCCCTTTTCTTTCTACGATTCCCTGCGACCCTTCATTGTTATGGAGTTGCCATCGCTGGGTTGTGGGACAATGCCCAAAGCTCTTCACAGGTTGAAGAGTCGCTGATCACCAGTCTCTGTGGGCCTCTTGTCACTGAGTTGAGAGACAGGGTGATACTCGCCGGCCCATTCTGTGGAGCCGCTTCCCTTTTTTCACAAGCCCCTGCGACCCCAAGCCGCTGCAGCACTGGCATCGCTGGGTCGTGGTATGGGGCTCACGGCTTTTCGCAGGTTTCCGCGGCGCTCGCCACAAAGCACTGGAAGCCTCTCAGTTGCTCATTTTGCGACGGTGCTCCCACAGCTGCGCCGAGAGGGAACTACCTCTTTGACCCTGCGTGGTTAGGCGGACTGAGCTGTGCATCTCTCTGGGGGCCGCGGCCCGACTTGACTAACGAGGGCCTGGCACAGAAGTGCTGGACGGAGGAGGCTTGTGGCGACGTTGAGGGAATAGTGCGCCGCTCGGAGACTGCCCCATCTTGCGGCATCTTGTTTGATTCTCCAAGGGTCGCATCGACCTCTGGCAGTGGCAGGGTCGTCATCGTTGAGGGGGGGGGGAAGGAACACGCGGCCCGCAGCTTTTCGTGCATCCTGCGTGCGGGAAGTGCACCCCTCACGGACATCCGGCTGTTCGTTGGCGGCGCCCCAAGCCTCCCCAAAGTCCACGGCGACGGCTGTTTTGCTTCGCAGGTCGCTGGAGCCCAGAACTCCGACGGGAGTCGGCATCCCATCCCTGAAAGGGAAAGCGGACTGAGTTCGGCATTTTTTTTGGAGCGACGGTCCGAGTGGACGCACCGAGGTCTTACACATCGTGCCCCTCAGTGCGCAGGGGTTGAGCGATGCTGCGTGGGGGCATTACGCCGCCCGGCGACCAGCTCATTTCTTGGCGGCTGGCTTGCTTCCCTATGTGCCTACGCGGCCAATGAGGAGCACCACACCCTCGCCACATCGCAGGACGGGGCAGCACGCTGCCCGGGAGGCCGTCTGGGCCGTGAAGGTGGCTGTGCTGCATCATGGGGTCTCCGGGCCAAGCCATGGAAACTCATAGACCTTGATAGAGCAAGCCGGAGGGCTCCTCGAGAGGTAGCTCAAACCTTTCCCCTTTCGCCTGCTTGGGAGACATTTTTGCTTGTTGGTTTTCGTAACATCTTTTTGAAGACCTTTCATTTATATTATATCCGTAACCCTTGCTCACCTGCAAAAGCTGTGAACAGCAGACCACATCCCCCGGGTTACGGGGAGGCGGTGACACGGGGTACGTGCTCACTCGCAAAAGCTGTGAACAGCAGACCATATCCCCCGAGTAGCGGGAAGGCGGTGACACGGGTTAAGTGCTCACTCGCAAAAGCTGTGAACAGCAGACCACATCCCCCGAGTAGCGGGAAGGCGGTGACACGGGTTACGTGCTCACTCGCAAAAGCTGTGAACAGCAGACCACATCCCCCGAGTAGCGGGAAGGCGGTGACACGGGTTTTGTGCTCACTCGCAAAAGCTGTGAACAGCAGACCACATCCCCCGAGTAGCGGGAAGGCGGTGACACGGGTTACGTGCTCACTCGCAAAAGCTGTGAACAGCAGACCACAACCCCCGGGTAGCGGGAAGGCGGTGACACATACATTGTGCTCACACGCAAAAGCTGACAACAGCAAACCCCTGTATTGTCCTGCCACACCATTCCAGCACTGGGACTGGACCCCACACACAACAACCGTGCACCGTAGGCCACACCCCCCGGACCTGGGGAAGGCGGTGACACAAATATTGTGCTCACTTGCAAAAGTTGATAACAGTAGGCTCTCGTGCGCTCATCCTGCCACACCACTCCAGCATTGGGACTGGACCTCACAAACGAATGCGGTGCATTATACACCACACCCCCCAAATATAGGGAAGGCGGTGGCACAAATATCGTGCTCACACGCAGAAGCTGAGAACAGCAGACCTTTGTGCGCCTATCCTGCCACACCTTTCCAGCACTGGGACTGGACCCCACACACAAAAGCTGTGCATAATGGACCGCACCCCTCGGACATAGGGAAGGCGGTGACACAAATATTGTGCTCACACGCAGAAGCTGATAACAGCAAACCCTTGTGCACTCACCCTGCCACACCACTTCAGCACTGGGATGGGACCCCACACACAAAAACTGTGCATAATAGATCACGCCCCCTGGATACGGGGAAGGCGGTGACACAAATATTGTGCTCACACGCAAATGCTGATAACAGCTGGTGTCCGAAACTTGAGGTGGCACCGCGAACCTTGCAATACTCTTTGGAGGGCAATATTTGTTTTATTCACACAGTTGTAATAAACAACAAACGGAAAGCGGTGACCGGCACACCTGAGGTTATAAGCAGCATACACTTCACTGTAATCAACAAAGCCGACGCTGTATTCAGCGAGCTAATGATTGTTATGACCCCCTGGCACTTGGGCCGGAACCGCCGTTACTACATGCGCAGGCTCCACAACGGGCGCCAAGGCCGTAGCAAGCAGCCGCTCGGGATATTAATCGCGAACGCAAGCACACATAAGATTGCCCTTTTGGGTGAGACGATTAGCCCCGCGCAAGGCAGTGTTTTTCGAGCGCAGTGGATTGAACACTGTCAGCCATACAGTGAATTAAATTGCTTATCGACGAGCTCAGAGATCAGGCACACAGGGTATGAAGGGAGACGGTGGGCTGAGGACCGGCACCGGACAAGGGCAACCGACAATGCCCAGTGCCGACAGGCGTGCGCACTTCGTGGAGGCACAGCCTGGAGGGGACACAAGACGACAACTCCCGGCAGAAGCAGGCCAGAGCGCCGCAGTGGCAATAGGACAAATGAACGATACTTGCAGAGTAATAACACCTATTGCTCGTCCATATTAACAGCCTCTCATAATCACACCCCCAACCTGATAACAGAGGGTGACCACCCGGAGAGAAGCGGGTTCACAAAATTTGGCAGAATGCTGCATTTCTTGTCACCGAGTCTCATGCTTCCGGGACACCTTGAACCCACAATGAACCAGCAGCCCGCATTGCCCATCGTTGCATGCCTCGTGACGATAGGAATTATGGTTATTACCTACCGCGAGATTCGAATTAGAATAACACGAGCGCAACGAACCGACTCTACCTCAAGGGGGATCGTGGACTCACACCACGACCCAGAAGTTTGGATTTGGAGAAACCAAAGGAAGAACACACCCTGGATGCACAAGAGGGGGAAGTGGTACTGGAAAGAGGCAATGGACGGGGGTAGTCTCTTCTATGTCAACGGCACCGAAGGGAGGATCTCCCTCCGCAGGAATTTTGCGGGGAGGAACAACAACTGTGTTTTTGTTCCGGTTGGCGAGCTGCGGAAAGTTAGGAAAGAGCTCAAAGACAGGGACAAGAGCAAAGCGTCTCTCAGAAAAAGGGAGGCTACGGACCAACCCTCCACCCCC
>LGRX02013981.1:0-19129 GCA_001247695.2 Cymbomonas tetramitiformis
TCCTCCAAATAGCGCTTTCAGCAGCCTCTGGACGTTTCTGGCAGTTTCTCTAGCACCTTCTGGTATCCTCCAGCAGTACCTTGACTGGAGCATTTTGGGACCTACGGAGCACAAATATCGTCTGGAGCCTTACTGGACCCCTGTATTGGACCTGACACACCTCCTTTCGCAGTTGCTTGACTCTTGCTCGCGCTCCTAGGCACTCAAAAATCGTGTCGCGGAGCCCTGGCGAAATTTTGAGTTCGCTGGTGTATGGCAGTTCCTCCACAAGAATACAGAAGAGCGTGGTGGAAGCAAGGACCTATTAAGTGGGTATTCCCTCCGGATCCTACCTACCCACCAGCACGGGCGCTTTCTGGCAGAGCGGCCCTCCTTCCCCTTCTTCCTCTGACGACGAAGCGGAGGACAGCGACTGAACGCCTGGACAGAGTCACACTGGCTATCCCACCAGCACACTACGACCGCGAGTGGCATCAGCAGGGGAACTACTTCTTCAATTACCCGGCTGACCAAGATTTAGCAACCCATCCCGCGCTTCCTGGTGCATTTCCAATAGCTGTGATCGACGGCGTTCCCCCATCGCCAGACATTAGTCCTCCTCCTTCTCCTCCTCCTTCGCCCCCAGAAAGCGACATCGAAGAGTAGATAAAAGGCGAGCAGACTCCACCCTCTGCTCACCTGTGGCTTTTGCCACACCCAGCTCTCGATTTAATCAGCTCTACAGTCAGCATGTCGCAACACACCTCAGAGCCGCTTTCCGACATGGGAGTCAGTTCAGAGTCGCTACGCCCCCCTTTATTTTCACCCTTCACCTTTCCGTCCCCCACCGCATTCGCTTCCACGTTCCCCTTCCCTCTCCCGGGCACCACCATGCCCTATACCGCTGTACCACGCCCATATACTCTACCCGATGGCACCCCTACGCAAGCTGTGTGGAATGGCTCCAGCTGGGTATTTCCCCAGACAGCGCCCATGGCTGGGGGAGTGTCCCCAGTACCATTTACATTGGGGACCCATCACCCCATGGGTTCGTACCCCACGCCATATCAACAGCATCTGCAACAGCAGCAGCAGCAGTGGCTACCAGCAACAGTGGCCACAGCAGCAACAGCCGCTGGAGCCAGTGCAGCAGCAGCTACAGCAGCAGCAGTTCCAGCAGCAGCAGTTACAGCAGCAGCAACAGCAGCAGCCGCAACCGCAGCCGCAACAACAACCACAGCAGCCCCATCAGCTGGTACCAGCTACCTCGGCGCTTCATGACTCTGGTGCGGATCTCTCATCGCTGCAGCACTTCATCAGCATCAGCGCCGCAGCCCTGCCAGACCCTCTGCAGGTACCCCCTGACAGCGGAGCTCAGCAGAGCGTCTCGGGCGGGACCCAGCTCTTGGTGCGCCACCTCCCCGCGGTGGCAGCAGTCTCAGAGACCCGCCGGCGTCGGCGTTCCCGAAGAGTATCCTCGGGCCCTGCGACGCACGGTAGGCACCTTCCAGGTCTAAGCCATGCACCTGATCACTCCGACCCCGACTCCGGTACGGACGTCAGCCGCACCAGCACGGGGTCCAGAGGCAGCCGAAGCACGCAGGCGCGGGCTGAGCGCAGGCGGAGGGCCGCCCACAGGTCCGGATCTGACTCGGACGCGAGCAGCCGGAGCGAGCACATTCGCAGGGAAGTCCTGGCGGCAGTACAGGCCCTGGACATCTCCGCGGTGCTCTCGAGAGGACTCGCCCCGCCCGGCGCGACGACATCTGCAGGAACCTCTCCATCAGGCGACCCTCAGAGCAGCGCGCAGGGGGGCCTGACGGCGGATCATCGACTCGAGGCGGACGCCGCTGACAGCGTAACCCCCCCAGTGTCTCAGATTGTCGCTGAAACCGCTCCCGCCGAACCTCCCACTCAGGGTCGGCCAAATCCCCTCAACATGATGGTGACTCGCCGGCGGCAGTCGGTGGAGACGGTAGTGCACGGCAGTGGCAACCCTGACTCGGAGCGCAGGGACCCCAGTTCAAGGGACTCGCCCCCAGGCCCCCCTAGTGATCCACCTCAAGACCCCCCTGACGACCCCGCTCAAGGACCAGAACCCTCCTACCCTCAGTACCCCTACCAAATAAGGCCGGGTCCATGCGGTCCCGGGACCAATAGGGACCCATCATGGACCCCATATGGACCCGTATGAACCTGGCAGAGAGCTTAGCCGCAGACAGGCACGCTGGTACATGGATCTGGTGGAGGTGGGAGTCCCGAGAATGGAGTACATCAAGGGAGCGCTGCTGCTGGTACCAGACGCCCTGTCCAGAAGACCCGACTTCAAAGACAAGGACGTTCGCGAGGGGTTGAAGGAGGCGGGAGTGATCGACCCCACCTCAGACCTGCCGAAAGACCCTCTGGCAACGCTGGAGTCTGAATGCTTCTCCAGCTCACCACCCGCAGCTCATCCCCACTGGGCTCAGACGGTTGACTGTTGGCTCTCAGCAGTGGAAACCCTCTCCGTGGCGGAACAGGCCATGGACATGGGGGAGACCATCGCTCTCGTTAATCCGAAGCTCTATAAGGGAATGAAGGAGGATCACCTCGACTTCGACATGCCTGACTGGCCTGAAGCTGATAGCGCGAAGCCGACAGAAGCTCCACACCAACCCCCTGACAGAGCTCCACCTCAGATAAGGATAACGAGGAGCATGTCACGCGCTGGAAAAGCCTCTACGACCCCAGCGCCTCCACAGTTGGCGTCACCGAAGACGCGAACGCCTACATCACAAGCTGACGCATCGGAGGCGCCCGCTGAGAAGGTGCCAGTGAGCTCACCACCCCCGCAGCAGGCGCCCCAACTGGACTGGTATTCTTGGAATTAATTTCTGGAAACGCCATGGACCCTTCCACCACCTTCCCTCTGACACCCTTAGACCCCTCTCCACCAACCGCTTCCACCACCGCACCTGGACCTTCGGGCCCTTCCACCACCACCTTCCCTCCTTACCCCTCAGTCGGTACTGGGCAGGTTGTAGACGTACACCAACCTGCCCCGGACGTGCCCGTCAGCATGCTGTCACAAACCACGGCTTATCGTGTACCTCAGCCGGGTTGTGACACTTGCTGTAGCAGTCTCTGTGACGAACATATGACACGCGCTGTACGGTACGCGTGAGGAGTTATGACAGTGAAGAGATACGGAAAGATAAGCGGGTGTTACACTTGTTAAGAGATAGTGAGAATAAGTAGGGCGGCGTGGAAGAGTGAGGCAGACGCTCATTTTTGTTTTGCCTTCGTAACAGTGATTCCGAAAATAGCCAGGACTCGCTTAAGACCGCGAAAACAGCAGTGTTATGAGATAATTTGTAAGATACAGTATTCTTCTACTTGTAAAGGTATACATTTGTGGACTTGCTCTTGTGCGATAGCGTCAGAACTGTAATTAACAGTCTTTTTCAAAACAAAAATGCGCCATATTACAGACATGTCGTCTGTAATGCTGAGAGTTCAACAGCAGTCCTGAAGAACGAGACCTCTGAATGGTGATGCCAGGGACGGATTTATCCGTACTGGTAAGCCTTGGAAGAGGTTGAGGGAAGCAGGCTGTTGCGGCACTCGAAGTTCACCAGTCTTGCAAAGTACAGCGACAGCGATCAGAGCGGAACCGGTTGCCAATTGTACACCATGACTGCAGCGTTGAGAATTATGTGCTGGGCTATTTCGGGGAGTGACATCCTGCTGGAGCAAAGCACCAGACGGTAAAGCCAGGGACGGATTCATCCGTACTGGTACGCCTGAAGGCGTAGAGCGAAACAGGACTGTCAGTGGACACTATCATCACCGAGGAGAACTGGGAGGAGATGCGCAACGTGGTAAGGAGGTGCAGCTACTGCTTCGCCAACAAGCCGCAGGACATCAAAGGCTACCATGGAGGCGCGGCACATGCGACCTTCGCCATCCCTTTCAAGGACGAGACTAAGGTAGCTTATCAGCGACCGAGGAAATACAGCCCGGGAGAGCAGGAGATCATCGACCTGCACTGCAAGGAACTGCTGGAATATGGCTTCATCGAGCCGGCTTCGCAGCACTGCAGACACGCCAGCAACGTGGTGGTCGCGGGGAAGAAGGATCACGACACTGGACAGTGGACCTCGACGAGGTTCTGCGTCGACCTCCGGAACACGAACCGGTTGTCGCTGAAGGATAACACGTTACCACATCGTCCAGAAGAGCTCTACCAGCGCGTGGCCAAGGCCAAGTTCAAGACTACCCTGGACGCGACCAAGGCGTTCCACCAGATTCCCATGACCACTGAGGAGGACAGGGACAAGACAGCGTTCTGGTGGGGCAACCAGCTTTATCGCTACACATCCATGCCGTTTGGAGCAGCTGGAGCGACCGCAGCCTTCATCAGGATCATGGACTACGAGTTGCGTCACCTGCAACACTGCACGGTGGCGTACGTCGATGACGTGTGCATATACTCAGACACCGCTGAGCAGCACATCAAGGATGTGGAAGCCGTGCTTCGCACTTTGGGGGATGCAGGGATACGTCTGCATTCGGGCAAGTCGACCTTCGGGTCAGCCACGGTGGACTTCTTGGGCTACCGCATCGGCTATAACACCATTGGCGCGCAGGACATCAAGTGCAAGGCCATCCAAGAGCTGCCCAAGCCCGAGGATAAAACTGGAGTACGCTCCATCCTTGGACTCATGAACTATTACAAAGGTCTGGTGGGGGAGCCCATGGGACCCAACTACTCAGAGATGGCACGACCATTGAACGACTTGCTCAGAAAGGAAGTGTTGGATGTCAAGGAAGCTTGGGGGAAGGATCAGGACCAGGCATTGCAGGCATTGAAGGACGCCCTATGTTCGGGGAGATGTTTGAAGCCCATTGATTACAGCAAGCCCATCTTCCTCTACACGGACTGGAGCAACCATGGCATTGGCGCAGTGCTGGGACAGAAGGACGAGAATGGCGTAGAGCACATCTGCGTGGTGATCAGCCGCTCGCTGTCGAAGACCGAGAGACAGTACGCGAGCTTCCAGGGTGAGATGCTGGCAGTGGTGTGGGCAATCCGCACATTACGACAGTACCTGCACGGGATCCACTTCACGCTGATTACCGACCATTCGCCGCTCACAACACTCATGGAGAAGGGGGACCTGCAGGATCAACACCTACGCTGGGCCATCAGCCTCCAGGAGTTTGAGTTCACGGTCCAGTACCGACCAGGTCCGAAGAATGAGAACGCGGATGTGCCATCCAGGTACCCACTGCCCAGCACCGCAGACGAGACTGGTGCCCGCTTGGACCGTGAAGGGGACCGAGCCAGGGAAGTGGGGAGTGCCGAGAGGCTAACGCGCTGCTTCACAGACACCATCTGCTTGGAAGTGACCAGGGAACCACCACTTGGTCCAGAAGTAAGCCCAGAAGCCCAGGTGGCCAACTACTGCGAGAACATGGTCAGGGAGCAGCTGGGGACCAGCGCAGTCCATCGACTGTTTGACTTACACTACCAAGAAGAGTTGGAGTGCAACAAGGGGGTCATGTTTGACACTGACCACCCGGAAGTGGCCAGGTGCTCGGGCAGGTTGACTCGAGTCGCCTGGGATGCCCTCAGCCAGGTCCGGCCAATCAGGGGTATGCATTCTGGCGGCTCACCGGCGATATACGGCGACGAGACCATGGAGGGTGGCAAGCTCAAAGTGCCGAAGAAGATCGACACGAGAGTGATTGACAAGAGCTTCTTCCGGGAAGCCAGAGAAGAGGGCGTGGTCTGCTACGAGCCGTGTGGGGGCCTGTGTGCTGGACTAGAGATGCTCTTGCGCTGCGGAGTTAAGGTCAACAAGTACCTCTACCAGGACATCTCGAAGTCCAGCCAGACGGTAGCCAGGGCCAGGTGCATGGCGCTCAGCCGCCGTCATCCTGACTTGTTTCGTGCCGAGGCAGCCCACTTGGAGCAACTGCCCAGCAACATCGAAGACACCAGCCTCATTGACCTTGTACATGCAGGGGCGTTGAGTGGAGAGCAGTGGGTCATGGTGTGTGGATATCCATGCCAGGACCTGTCACCAGCTGGCAAGCTGGCTGGTCTGGAGGGCAGGCACAGCAGACTGTTCTACCAGGCAGTGCGAGTCCTCTCCACGCTGCAACAGCTGCAGCCTCAGCGACCGCCAGCATATGTGCTAGAGAACGTTTCTCCGTTGTCACACAGGGAGAACTCGAAGATCAGGAAGGAGGTGTTTCCCATCATCAACAGCGTGGTGGGCCAGCCGGTGTCCTTTGACGCGGCGCGCGCGGGATCATACGCGCATCGCCTACGAGCATATTGGAGCAATCTGTTTCAAAATCAGCAGTTCAATCTGGTGATGGAGCGGGTGGACAGACCACCAGACAGATACGTGCGCGATATTTTGCAGCGAGGCTGGAAGCCGCGCAGGGTTGTCACAGGAGACAGGAAGCCTCACTACACCGCCAACGTTGTGGGGGAGCCTATGAGAGTATTGCCAACCATCTTGGCGACACAAAACTCTCGTGCTTTTCGCGCGCCTCGCGCAGGCACAGTGGTAAGGAAAGGAGATGATGATGAAGTGGGGGAGACCAGAGAGGTTAACCTGGACGAGAAGGCAGTTGCCATGGGGTACAGCGCGGGTGAGCTGCGCGCGGCGCATGGCATGAAGGACGAAGAATTGGCAGGAGTGCTTGGCCTTGCTATGGATCGAAGAGCAATGGAGCTATTGTATGCGATTGCCGAGGTCAGCACGACCAAACTGCCGAAGAGTGAGGAGAGTGAGGAGGAGGAGCATGGCACGCTAGCTGCCATCCCTATCGCGAAATCCACCAAGGTGGCTGTTACCTCCGAGGACACAGCTGAGCCGGTGCGTGCACAACTAGCAGAGTGGATCACCAGTTCCAGCGGCTACACCCAGCAAGTCGCGCGACGTCTCAGCCATCAGGACTGGGAAGAACGACTGCAACGCATGTGCAGCCAGGGGCAGAAAGGTACACAGGGGCTAGGCACCGCCGACGCCGTTCCACGTCGCAGACAGTGGAAGATGGCCTCCATGAAGCTCGCGGGCTATGAGGCACGTCACCGGCAGGCCTTTTCAAGACCTGGAGGCAAGCCAGCAGAGACGAGCTCAGCCCCAGAATGGGCACCAGTGGCAAAGGAGAAAGAGATGAGGCTGCCTAAGCTGCCTGACACTACGAGAATGGTTGCCATGCTAGCCAGCGTAACCAACCAGGAGTCACTCCGAGAAAGATACCCCGACATACACGAGGACGAGCTATGCCTCGCGTGGGTCAAGACCGGAGGAAGAGTGGAGGTGCCCAAGGAGGAGTACCACAGGGTGAGGAAGAGAGCAGCGCGTCACCGTTGGGACGAGCTCATGGGCGAGTTATACATGGTCACCGTCAGTGGTAAGGAGCTGCTGGTGCCCAAGCCCTGTGACAGGATTCAGCTGGTGCGTGAGCACCATGAGAGGACTGGCCATTGGGGCATCAGGCGGACACTGAACCTGTTGTGGCAACGCCATTACTGGGCAGGCATGAAACAGGATGTGCGAGCAGTGGTCACTCAGTGCCAGACTTGCCAGAGGGTGAAGACGCACTATGCACGGGAGGAGGCGATGCTCACGCCGCTGGAAATCAAGTCCTTCATGTACCGCTGGTCCCTGGATTTAGCTTGGCCTACGAAACGCATCACGAAGGCTGGGAACCAACGCGTCTTGGTCATGATTGAGCACTATACGCGATTCGTCGTGTGCGTTCCAATCCCTGATAAGGAGGCCGCCACCATCGCCAGCGCATTTCGCAATCATGTTCTATCCGTGTTTGGGGCGCCTGCAGAATGCTTGGTGGACGGGGGCACAGAGTTTGAAGGTGAGTTCTCTGCTCTATGCAAGCAGTGTCTCATTGACCGAAGAGTGACTTCACCGAGTTCCCCAGAGAGCAATGGCTTGACTGAACGGGTGGTACGCACCCTCAAGTTTTGCTTCAAGAAGATGGCCCTCGACAAGGGCCTGGACTTCGAGTGGGATGAGATGCTCTGGTCACTCGTACTCAGCTACAATGCAGCTAGGCAGCAGTCGACGGGAGTGGCACCATTCACCTTGCTGTTCGCTCAGGAAGCCACGGTGCCACCGGATCTTCGTGCTCGACCCGAGTTAGACTTTGGGAAGCAGGAGGAGAAGACACTGGCTGATGACTTGTTACAGCGAGCCGCCATCGTGAAGAGGCTCATGGTACATGCAGGGTGCAACCTGGAGATCGCCCAGCACCGCGACACCTTACGGTACGAGCACAGGAGGAGTGGCAGCTACGAGCCGAAGCCGCACCAGTTCAAGGCAGGCGATTTCGTATATATACGACAACAACCGCGCTCTGGCATGGAGGTGGCCACCAAGCCAGCCATCCTAAAGATAGTCAAGGTGCAAAGAGATGGGGTGGTAGTGTTGGAGGACAGCACGAAGCTGCGGGAGAAGAGCACAGTGCAAAACATTGCACCATGTCACCTACAAGTGAAAGATCAGTACGACTGCAGTGCAGCCATCCCCAGCAAGCATCTCGCGTGTGAGGCGTGCATGCGGACAGATGGGGAGGCAGCCATGTTGCTGTGTGACACCTGTAACCGTGGTTATCACACGTGGTGTCTGAATCCAGCGCTGGATGGAGTACCTGAAGGGGATTGGCAATGTCCCAAGTGCTTAGGTGGGACCGTGGTGGCAGCTGCCGCCGAGGTGAGTGCGTCGATCGTCGACAAGATGGCTGCCATGGAGCTGCAGCTGAGAGAGAAGCTGGGCTCAGATGTGGTATTGTTGCCTGCAGACGTGGGTCCACATCGTGCAGTGAAGCCGGGGCGTGAAGACCCATGGCAGGCGCTGACATCGCGGCAGATGCTCAGGAAAGAAGGGAGCATGGGGGATCTTCCTGACAGAGTGGCCTGGGGAAACCAGGAGGAGCTCAGCAGAGTGATCACAGAAGTGATGCCAGGATTCTGGCATGAGGGCCATCGTACCATCTTGAGCAGGAAGTGTGCAGAGCAGCACACTCGCGCGAGAAGTCTCCGCAAGGCGTCCACAGTGCAGGCCATGAACCCCGAGGAAGTACAGAAGAGAGGAGATGTGACGCAATTGAGCAGAGCTCAGGTGAAGATTGCCAGCCAACTGGATTGGGGCTTAGAGTTGGTGATGACAGTTCCTCAGGAGGTCAGACGTTTGGCGCACGAGGTGACTTGGGAGAAGATCACACAGGTATGGGATCCTTGGGCTGGCACAGGTGTCATTGGCAAGGTTATGTCGCTGGAATGGCCTCACCTGAAGGTTATGAACAATGATTGGAACCCGCAGTTGAAGTGGCACGAAGCCCTTAATGCTTTACAACCGGGCAATTATCGAGCCTGGAAGGAGAAGTATGGGGTGTGTGACGCGGTGGTGACCTCACCCTGGTTCGCAGTGCTGGATATTGCGTTGCCATTGGCAGTGCTGGCCAGCCGAGTGGTGGCTTGTATTCATGTGCCATCGCACTACATGACAGATATGACAGAAAGCAGGGCACAATACTTTCGTAAGCTGTGTCACGCTGGACGCTTACATGTGATTGGGCACTTGGAGCATGGACCTATTGGCAGAAGATGCATGTGGGTCATGGTGTTTCGCAATCCTTTGACACGGGCCAGGATGTTGCGAGGAGGAGAAGCTTCTGGAGTGGGTATGTTTACCTTCAGCATGGGCAAGTTCGCGATGGATGGTGTCACGACAGAAGATGCTGAGCAAGCTCTTGTTTAATGTCTGTGCTACCAGTGGCAGCTACAGATGGGGGATGTTGAGAAAAAGAGCTTGCATAAGTTGTGAGAAGAGATAAGGAGATATCAAAAATTTTGAGATTTTGTATAGTTACAGTAGCAAGCCAATTGTGCAGTCATATAAGGCAACATATGCAAAGCCGAGCTAGTGTTATGGAAGCGCTGACAATAAATAAGACTGTTTAGTAGTAGGGCTAGAGAGTTATGCTTTGTGTGGACGCTTCGTGCATAAGTTCGCGACAGCTGTCACAAACCACGGCTTATCGTGTACCTCAGCCGGGTTGTGACACTTGCTGTAGCAGTCTCTGTGACGAACATATGACACGCGCTGTACGGTACGCGTGAGGAGTTATGACAGTGAAGAGATACGGAAAGATAAGCGGGTGTTACACTTGTTAATAAGAGATAGTGAGAATAAGTAGGGCGGCGTAAGAGAGTGAGGCAGACGCTCATTTTTGTTTTGCCTTCGTAACAGTGATTCCGAAAATAGTCAGGACTCGCTTAAGACCGCGAAAACAGCAGTGTTATGAGATAATTTGTAAGATACAGTATTCTTCTACTTGTAAAGGTATACATTTGTGGACTTGCTCTTGTGCGATAGCGTCAGAACTGTAATTAACAGTCTTTTTCATGTTGAGAAAAAGAGCTTGCATAAGTTGTGAGAAGAGATAAGGAGATATCAAAAATTTTGAGATTTTGTATAGTTACAGTAGCAAGCCAATTGTGCAGTCATATAAGGCAACATATGCAAAGCCGAGCTAGTGTTACGGAAGCGCTGACAATAAATAAGACTGTTTAGTAGTAGGGCTAGAGAGTTATGCTTTGTGTGGACGCTTCGTGCATAAGTTCGCGACAATGCAACCGGGCATGCAACCCGGCATGCAACCTGGCATGCAACCTGGCATGCAGCATATGCCAGGTGGCATGCAACCCAGCATGCCTCAGAGCCATTTTGTGCACGCCCCCTCTCAAACCTTCCCTTTTATGTTTCATCAACAAGAGGTCGGTTGGAGTGGCATGCAACAACATGCAACGGGCGTGCAGCCGCATGCAACCAGCATGCAACCGCATGCAACCAGCATGCAACCGCATGCAACCAGCATGCAACCGCATGCAACCAGCATGCAACCGCATGCAACCAGCATGCAACCGCATGCAACCGGCATGCTCCAGTATGCCCCAGACATGCCATATGCCCCCAGTAGGCCGTCTCCGCCTTTTGGAATGGCTCTCCACTATGCCACAGGCTCGCCAACCCATGCCCCAGGAGTGTTGACACACGCCCCGTACACGCCCGCGCCGATGTCCACCACCTACGGGGACCCATGGACACTACCGGCTTATTTCCCACCGCCTCCACCTCCAGTATATGGAGCTGACCCTGCGTCGGAGGCACGAGCGAGAGAATGGTGGGCAGCGCGAGAGCGCATGGCCGCTGCGGAGCGGGCGGTGGCGACTGATATGAGAGTGATCCCCCAACGATTGTATCCGACACCGCCGATGGAACCGACTCCCCACATCGACACTTCTCCTGACGAGGGTGTGGTAACCCATCAGCCGCCTCATCGTCGCCGTGCCTCGGGGCCAGAGACTCTTGGGAGAACCTTGCCGATACGCACGGAGCCCCAAGACGTGGTGACCGAGGACTTCTCCCAAGCTCGCGCGTCTCAGCCTGGGAGCACGACATCCGGCTCTGGCTATGAGTCTGCAGCGGGCACTCAGCATAGCCGCAGACGACGAGAACGGCGTCTCAAGTTGGAGAGGCATCGGAGGAAGGAGTTGACGGACCAGGAGGTGTTGCAGCGGGTGGTGCGCGCTGAGACCGCTCGGTTCCTTGCGGAATCCGAGGCGGAAAGCCTGCGCGATCGGATGGCTCAGCTGGAGGCTGCTACAGCGGAGGGCGAGGTGGCCGAGGAACGGCGTCTGGCAAGAAGACGCCGGGCAAGCTCGAGGCCAGGGCGTTGCGCCTCAATGAAGACGCCGGGCAAGCGTGACACGCCGAAAACTGGGAGTAGTGAGCGCCGCAATCACCGTCATGTGCTCCAGAAGCGCATTCACCGCCACAGAGAACTCCTCGAGGTCATCCATGGCCCGGCCATCCATGGCGAGGCGCAACGCCCCGGCACGGTTGGCGCGAAGGCCAGGGCAAGTGGCGGCTTGCGTGGAGGTCATTGAGGAGAGAGTCGAGGAGGATTCCCTAAACCCCGAAGAGCTTGAAACGATGGAGGAGATCCTCGCTCTGGCGGATGCTGACGTGGACCTCTATGTGGATCTGTGTGCCCTGTGTGACATCACGAGCACCGAGGATCCAGCTTTTCGGAGTGGGGAGCCGACAGGGGCTCCCGGGCAAGAGGAGTGAATCTCCATCGACCCCGTGGACAGAGGCAGCCCTACACCAATGTGGCAGCCCGTCCTTCATGGCCCTCGCGGACGTCACGTGACGAGGCCACCGCCTGTACCCCGACAAAGCCCGTCTCACTGCGAGCGCTGCATGCCCCAGTGAGCACAGAGGCTTCATCAGATTCGCCCCATGGTGTGGCCGCACGGCCCCCCTCCACCGTCAGCCCGAGGCCCCGTTCATCACGGATTGCCTTCAGTGGCCGAGAGCGCGCACGGCGCGCAACCATTTTGAGCAGACGACCCCTCTCAGTGGAGGATCCCCACCCTGCTCGGGGATCATTGACTCCGCCGATAACCCCACCGACAGCACATCCTTGTTGGGAGACTTACTGTGCCGAACACGGTGTCCCAATTGACCGCGGTAATGTTGATGGACCTCCCCCACGTATCCGAGCTCTACATCACGCGGCACCAACAGTTCAGCCCAGCGACTACAAGGATCTGCACCTAGCTGCACCGGGGGCCTCCGAGGTGTACCAGAGTTCCCTGGCGGATCAGCGTAGGCGGTTGACATCGTGGAGCTGGAGAAGCCCGGCCGGGGCTACCTCTGAAAGTGTCCTACTACGACAACTACGCATGACCCTCAAGAAGAAGTCCCCGGCAGAGGCACACAAGATGGCTGAGCGCAGTCGTCGCCATGCTACACGGCGTCCCGCGACTACACCCTTCAGTCATCGCCAACGGAAGTACGAGTTGGACAAGCTTATACTTGCCCGCTTGCGTGGTCGCATGGGCGGCACATTGGGCTTGGCCTGGGCAGAGTTGAGCCCACGCGAGCAGCGTCGGGCTGTGGAGCAAGAATACGGGCCGAAGACGAATGTACCTCAAGAAGGCCGACCTTGGGAGACGACTGGGCTCCGTCGCCTTCGACGGCGTCAAGCGTCGGCGGCGATATCAATACAGCAAGCCTATCGCTTGTGGCGACGCCGGCGGGCACAACGAGCGCAAGACACCCCCTTTGACTCCCATGCGCTCAAGACGGCCTCCACATGGACCACGGCAGTCCAGCGGGTCAGACAGTGCGGCAAGGCGATTGTGCATGCTGTGTTCGGACGTGTTCGACGAGCACACCCACCTCCCAATCCTGCTCCTCTCAAACCAGACGAGACAGTTCTCGCGACAACTCTGGGATCGAGCCCCTCGGACCTAACCCACAGCACGGACGAGTCCGAGATGGAGATTCATTGCAGTCAGTACCGGTTGCAGCAACACCGTGAGCAGTCCTCGGGGGAGGATGCGCCTACCCGTCGTTCAAAGCCTTCGAGGAGTGGGAGGAAGCGTACGACCTTGGACCAGCGGATGAAAGCCTGGAGGAAGAATGAAGCTGCACGTCTTGCGGCTTGGGAGGCTGCGCGTCTTGCTGCTTGGGAGGGTCTGAGCACGACCCAGCAACCGGCGGGCGAACCTGAGCACCTCGAGGAGGAGCTGAGTATGACCCAGCAACTGGCAGGCGGATCGGGCAGCATACCGCCAGCATGCAACCAACGTGCTGCATCCTGCCCTAGTCCGCCCGAGGAGGAGCTGAACATGACCCAGCAGCTGGCGGGAGGACCTAACAGCCCACGCCGGCATGCAACTCGACCGGCTGAGCATGCAACGGGCCTGTCCCCGCATGCAACACGCCCCGACCAGCATGCAACACGCCTGGTTCAGCATGCAACCAGTGGATTCCAGCATGCAACCAGCGCCTCACAGCATGCAACCAGTCCGGCTGAGCATGCGACCGGCTCGCCTGAGCATGCAGCATGCCTTGCTGAGCATGCAACCAGCCGGCCTGCGCATGCAACCAGTGGCTCTCAGCATGCAACCTGCCCAGCTGAGCATGCAACACGCCCAGCTGAGCATGCAACCCGCCTCGCTGAACATGCTACCAGCTCGCCTGAGCATGCAGCATGCCTTGCTGAGCATGCAACCAGCCGGCCTGCGCATGCAACCAGCCGGCCTACGCATGCAACCAGTGGGTCTCCGCATGCAACCTGCCCAGCTGAGCATGCAACACGCCCAGCTGAGCATGCAACCTGATGCCTCGCTGAGCATGCAACCAGCTCGCCTGAGCATGCAGCATGCCTTGCTGAGCATGCAACCCGCCCGGCTGAGCATGCAACACGCCTCGCCCGGCATGCAACACGCCCGGCTCAGCATGCAACCAGTGGGTCTCAGCATGCAACCTGCCTCGTTGAGCATGCAACCAGCCTGGCTAAGCATGCAACCTGCCCGGCTGAGCATGCGACACGCCCGGCTGAGCATGCAACCAGACAGCCTGGGCATGCAACCGGCTCCGCCAAGCATGCAACATGCCCCGCTGAGCAGGCGACGCGCCTGGCCCAGCATGCAACGCGCTCGGCCCAGCATGCAACCGGTGGGTTCCAGCCGCTGGAAAGCGGATCAGACAGTGACTCTACACATGTCAGCGCTACCGACAGTGGCATTACTCACGTCAGCGCCACCGACAGCGACACGACGCACATTAGCGCCACCGACAGCGACACAACGCATGTCAGTGCCACCGGCAGCGACACCACTCACGTCAGCGACACCAACAGTGACACCACTCACGTCAGCCCCACGATAGTGATACCACTCACGTCAGTGTCTCGACCAACGCCACCACGTACGTCAGTGCCACTGAACATGGTAGTGGCGAAGAACACGAGTGCAACGCCTTGGTGGACGAGGCTGCAACCGCTTTGAGCTCTCACCCAATTGAAGATGCTCTTAAATGTAAGCGTGTTCAACTGGATGGGGGGGTGCGCTGGAAAGCAAACACTCGAACAGGGACACTCTTGGCACACACACTGTCAGCGGTGCGGGACGAGGAAGGACCCTTACTCCTGGTGTTCTATGCCTACCTTCGTGGGCACCGAGTAAAGGTGCTGGTGGACTCAGGCGCCTCGGACAACTTCATCTCGGCGGATTGTGCCCGTACCTGTGACTTGACAGTGCGCTCAGGGACGCCAATGAAGGTCACACTGGCAGATGGATCTGTGAAGACCGCTGGAGAGGTGGCGTACACCAAGTTCACCGCGCACACGGCGGCGGGAGTAAACTACTGCGAGAAGCGAATGGCTCTGCGAGTCTTGCCGCTAGGAATCCAAGTAGACGTGGTGTTGGGGGTAAGTGGCTTCGCAGTCTCTCCCCGGTCACGTTGGATTATGCCGGTCACGGTTCCGTATCCTTCAACACGCGAGCAAATGGTGGAGGACAGCAACGGGTGACACTCGCGGGCTGTAGTCCGGGCGTGGGTCAGGGCAAGGCCCAAGGCGCGGGGCTGATCGATGAGGTATTCTTGACGGCAGCGCAGCTGAAGCAGCACCTCATCCACGCCGAGACCAGGCGCCTGGCCGGGGATGAAGAGTCACAACCTCAGTGGCTCATGATGGCCGCGCGCGGGAACGACCATGAGGCAGCCTTTGCGGCTACCGCTGCTGAAGTACCGCCACCTCACACCCCCGTGGAGAAGGAAGGACCCCGTCAAGATACTCGAGATGCACCGGTAAGCAGCACGTGGAAGCAGCGCTTTGACGCCTTCTTTGAGAAGTATCTAGATACCCTGTGTGCAGCTCTACCGGAGGCCTCCAAGTTGCGTCGCACTGAGGAGGACAAGGCCCGCATCGATCGCAAGCCGGACGCGGAGGGTGGACCACCATGTAGGCGTCCATACAAGATGACCGCTGAAGAGCTACGCCAGTTACGTGAACGCATCGAGCAGCTCATGAAGAAGGGTTACATCCGGCCGTCGTCAAGCCCGTATGCCGCCCCATGTCTGATGGTACCCAAGCCTGGTGATCCGAAGACATTGCGTCTGGTGGTGGATTACCGACAATTGAATCAGCAGACGGTGCGGGACCGGTATCCACTACCGGACATCCAACTGATGTTTGACGAGATGCAAGGGGCAGCGTTCTTCTCCTCCTTTGACGCGGTGGACGGATTCTGGCAAGTGCCAATGGCCGAGGAGGACGTGGAGAAGACCGCGTTCACCACCCAGATGGGGGCCTACGAATGGTTGGTGATGCCCCAGGGCCTGCAGAACTCTCCATCTCAGTATCAGCGGCGAATGCAGCGTGCACTTGGTCATCTCCCCTTTGTACGGATTTTCATCGACGATGTGGTGGTCTTCTCACGCACGGTGGAAGAACATTACGACCACGTACGTCAGTTCTTGGACACTTGTCGAGAAAAAGGGGTATACCTGAAGGCATCCAAGGCGCAGATGCTGAAGGAGTCTCTACGGTTCTTGGGCCACACTCTATCCGCCGAAGGATGCCAACCTCAGCATGACAAGGTGTCCTCCATCAAGGACTGGCCGAAGCTGGAGACGGTAACCCACGTCAGACAGTTCCTTGGACTAGCGGGGTACTACCGCCGGTTTGTGCACCGGTTCTCGGAGATTGCCCAACCCTTGACTTCGCTCACCAAGACCGATGTACCGTGGCAGTGGGGAGAACTTCAACAATGGGCCTTCGACGAGCTGAAGACCGCTCTTTCCTCAGCCCCAGTATTGGCATTGCCCGACATGAAGGCAGCCGCGGATGGGTCAGCGCCGTTTTTGGTGACAGAGGCCAGGTTGCATGCGACAGAGGCCAGGTTGCATGCGACAGATGCCGGGTTGCATGCCACACAGGCCAGGTTGCATGCGACAGAGGCCAGGTTGCATGCGACAGATGTCGGGTTGCATGCCACAGGGGCCAGGTTGCATGCGACAGAGGCCAGGTTGCATGCTACAGATGTTAGGTTGCATGCTACATACGCCAGGCTGCATGCCACGGAGGCCAGGTTGCATGCTACAGATGTCTGGTTGCATGCCACAGAGGCCAGGTTGCATGCGACAGAGACCAGGTTGCATGTTACATATGCCAGGTTGCATGCTGGTGATGGGTGGTTGCATGCTGCAAGGGCCTTGTTGCATGCCGGTCACAGCTGTATGAAGAAATAATTGATGGCAAGGCAGAATTCAGGAGAAGATCTGCAATGACAATAATTATATTGAGGATCTGGTGGATTCCAGAAAGATCTGCAATGGCAATATCGTGATCTGCCTGATGATTGGTGGAGGAGTACCAGAATCAGGCATATATGTGCACATGATTGGTCGATGGCAGATGTCAATACAGGAATCCTACTAGTGATTGTTAGAGAGCAACATGTTGAAAGGGAAGCTTGGAAAAGTGGACCTCAGTTAGTGTTGATCAAGAGAATGAATTAAGGACAAGTTTTACATGTTAGTGTTAGGCTGTATGCCAAGACTGATATAAGGATATAGATGTATTAGGTCTGAGACCAGACATTATATCGGAAAAGTGACTGTAATTCTAGGCTAGAAGCCAGAGTATGTCATGAAATAAAACAGTGGAATATAAGACTGTGAAGTTAATATTACACACCAAAAACAGCAGAAAACATAAAAAGAAAAGAAAGAAGATAAAAGAAAAGAAAGAAAAATAAAGAGATAAAGATGTATAAGTTATCAGGAGTGTGTGCCTGGTACACTGTCCATGCTCTCCACGTACCGCCGGGGGTTGAAGTATGCACCCAAGGTGATGCGGCGCCTGAGAGCCATCCACCTGGATGTCTCCAAACCAGAGGAGTGGGAGAGGAAGGCTGTCACTGACGATATCCCAGGCACCCACAACGCCCTGCTGAAGATACGGGAGGTTGCTGAGGAGGTGGAGAATGACATTGACACGGAGGCGGCGCAGAGGCGCACTCAAGACCGTCCTCCCCGCACTGTTTCTTTCGCCAACCCATCACCTCGCACCCCCTTCTTCAGGCGTACCCCCTCCTCGAACCGGCCAGCACTCGCCATGCTGGAGAATGGGCCCACCACCACCGCTGCCGCAGCAGTTACCCCATTGCCACCACCACCTGGTCTCTCCCGCCCTGACGCTCCGAAGGTCCGCCGGTGTTTCGCCTGCGGCTCCGCGGAGCACATCGTTCGTAACTGCACGGATGAGACCAAGCTCAAGGAGTGGAGGGCCAATGCACCTGCTCGATTGGCAAATTCTCCTGGGTTCGTAGCCGCCGTCGTTTGGGCCATCGAGCAGCAGGAGGACATCTCCTCGGTGGATGGCGTCCCAGAGGAGTTCTCCGAGGAGGTCTTGGCACTTGCTACCTGTGAGGACGAGCAGAGCTACCAGACCCTGGCGGCCCTCGCTGGTATCGAGCTTGTGGAGGGTGACGGCCTTCCCCCGGTTGAGGACGATGAATGACTGGCCGGCGACCAGTCCCCGACCCTGCCCTTCGGGGAAGTGAGGTCATACCCTGATGATCAGACCCTCTCCGCCCTGGAGAAGCGGTCAGAGCCAGTGGAACCCCGACGCGCACGAGGACGCAGAGACCCTTGGGGCCATCGACCTCATCCCCAGAACGTGGCCTTCACCTCTGGAACCCGCTTGCGACGCACCTACCGCTCAGCTGGTGCCCCATCGCTGCCGAGGGATGACCCGACCAGCCACCCCCTTGCAGAGAGCGCCTCTTTCGACGAGCCGCCACTACCTCTTGATGACGGCCCTGCTTACACACAGGCAAGGATCGAGGGTCGGAGGGGGCGGCGAGTTCCCCGGCACAGACCCCCCATTATGGGCAGCAACCGTGGAGAGCCCCGCGATCTTCGCCCCCAACCGCGTGTTGTCCTACCATTACCCAACTATCAGTCCAACCTTGCAGATCCGCGGAAGAGGCTGACTGCGTGGCACTGGCATTAATGGCCAGTCCCGCCGGGAATTTCCCGGGAAAACGGGAATTCCCGATGGGAATGCCACACTTACGAGTCGAACGGGAATTTTGCGTGTTCCCGTCACCATAAAGCGAGACTTCCGGGAATTCTGAGGTGTTCCCGTCATCATTGAATTGTTGATTTAAAATTCATTAAAACAAATATTAAATTCCCGTTTCTGAAACGAGAATTCTCGTACTTAAGTTTGAAATACTTCACCGTAGGTTTCGTTTCAC
>LGRX02013982.1:0-18879 GCA_001247695.2 Cymbomonas tetramitiformis
GCGTCACGCGGCCCGAGACAACGGCCATCTATCCGGCTGCCTCGTGGCGGTGCGCTCGGCGCGCTCGCGGTGGTCATCGTGTGCCACCCGCGGCGCGCTCTCTTCCCCCCCAAAAGAAAAGCGGTCCACGCCTGGACGCTTTCTCCTGGCGCCGTGGGGAAGGGCGCGGGTGAGCACCTCTCGTGCTCACCCTGTAGCGACACGAGCACAAGGGCGGCGCCCCTTGTCTGCGTGTGGCGATGCGTCCCATCGCTGGGCGCCATCTCGCCCGGAGCGTCGGCCATGGTGGGGCAGCTGCGCGTCACGCGGCCGGAGACAGCGGCCATCTATCCGGCTGCCTCGTGGCGGTGCGCTCGGCGCGCTCGCGGTGGTCATCGTGTGCCACCCGCGGCGCGCTCTCTTCCCCCCCAAAAGAAAAGCGGTCCACGCCTGGACGCTTTCTCCTGGCGCCGTGGGGAACGCTCCCAGGCCCGCTCATCTCCTCTCCGAAGAGCCTCGATGGCGCCCGGTCGCCGTGCCCACGCTGCGCGCCACCCCTAGGCACCATGAGTATGGCGTGCCTGGTGGGGCAGCTGTGCGTCACGCGGCCCGAGACAGCGACCATCTATCCGGCTGCCTCGTGGCGGTGCGCTCGGCGCGCTCGCGGTGGTCATCGTGTGCCACCCGCGGCGCGCTCTCTTCCTCCCCCAAAAGAAAAGCGGTCCACGCCTGGACGCTTTCTCCTGGCGCCGTGGGGAAGGGCGCGGGTGAGCACCTCTCGTGCTCACCCTGTAGCGACACGAGCACAAGGGCGGCGCCCCTTGTCTGCGTGTGGCGATGCGTCCCATCGCTGGGCGCCATCTCGCCCGGAGCGTCGGCCACACAGGCCTCAGCAGCGACCCTCACGTGGGTGTTGCGCTCCGCGCTCGTCACCGGGGCACGCGTGTGCGGTGTGACGCTCCCAGGCCCGCTCATCTCCTCTCCGAAGAGCCTCGATGGCGCCCGGTCGCCGTGCACACGCTGCGCGCCACCCCTAGGCACCATGAGTATGGCGTGCCTGGTGGGGCAGCTGCGCGTCACGCGGCCCGAGACAGCGGCCATCTATCCGGCTGCCTCGTGGCGGTGCGCTCGGCGCGCTCGCGGTGGTCATCGTGTGCCACCCGCGGCGCGCTCTCTTCCCCCCCAAAAGAAAAGCGGTCCACGCCTGGACGCTTTCTCATGGCGCCGTGGGGAAGGGCGCGGGCGAGCACCTCTCGTGCTCACCCTGTCGCTAGCTTCCGCCGCAAGTGATAAAAGTATGAGAGAGAAGACGAGGTCCAACAGCAGACAACCAACTGCCGCCACCAAATCTCAGCAAAAGCCCTCCAACACACTCGAAGATCCGAGACGAAAACAACTCTAGCAATTCCGGTCAACGATGAGGCCACAGAAGGCAAAGCAACGTCACAGCGCGACTCCACTTAGGGTTAGCCACTGTTAAGAACGCTGGAGCGTTGTAGCGCTAAGGGCAACGCGAGCAAGCTGCATTTGCCAAAATGAAGAACATTTTCGAATTCTACAGCATAAATTTGTGTAATCCCACGCAGCCGCAAAGACCTCCGACGAAGAACACGCACGCAAGCTGAATAGCGCCAATTTGAAGCCTCATCACGCTAACTCCCAGCCAAACGAGCCAAAGAAGAACGCTGCCTTCTCATTCCAATCGCACAGTAGAGAGCAGACGAAGATCTCGCGGAAAACGCTGACCAACTGGCACAATCTCCGAGAGGAATTAACGGCGCAAAACTGCTAGCGAGTAAGAAAAGCGCTGAGTCGACCAAGCGCGTCAGAGTGCGAACACAAGGGCCAGCAGCCAGAAGCAGAATTTCGACCATCTTCAAACCCGAATTTAAGCAGCACCCGCAAAAATTGCCATAATTTGCAAAGGTAATTTGAAAGTCCCAGGCGCAGAGCGAACGCAAGACGAAAGATAGCACAGGGCTACTTTATTTGTGGCACACTGTGCCACAGTAGGAGCCCTCCCATGGCGAGCTGAAATTTTCCATCACAGATCACAGCGCGAAGAAAGTATATGCTGCATTCGACAATTCTAAGAATCTTTGTTGCTGAGGAACAAACGTAACATCGAACATCCGAGCGAAGAACTGCGTGCGCACCAGGCACTCACAGCAGCCAAGACCGTAAAGCACGCGCAAGTGCACGATTTCTAGAATCCAGTACGAACTACAATTGCACAACGCGTTGAAGAGGAAATTCGCTGTTGTAAGCAAATAAAAGATGATTTACGTGGGTGTCACAGTCTGCGAGCCAATAAAAGCCGTAACCGAAGTCGCGTCAGGGAAGGCGTAACACACACTGGCAGATCTCAAATAACATTGAAGCCGAAGTCACGGTATAAAGTCGTTGGAAAAGTCATAACTCGAAAGTAAAATTTTTTTGTGGAAGCGGTGGTGGTGGTGGTGGTGCGTAGCACACTGATACCATTTTGTAGGAGGCAGTACTAAACCCTCTACTTAACAGTCACTGTGAAACTACTTGTGGATAAGATATAGTGCAAGGTTCTATATTATGCTCTATATCTTATTTAATGCTAACCAAACTATGCTGGTTCTTAGGATCTATGTCCAGACTCAATGCATATTACTTGCATATAAGAATTAGGATTACATCTTTTGCCATGTCGGCTGTATTTACTCTTGGAAACTCAACTGTTTCTTTGGCCTTGGCCATTACTTATTCACTCAACTCCCTGAGTTAATCCTAGTCAGCATGGCCAAGTCTCATTAACCTATCATATGCTTCTACTACAGTATCATGCAGTATGAGGTGTCAGTGCTTCACTATGACACCTTATTACACCGTACACTAGTACTGTGTACTCCCACTAAGGGGGGTCTCTTCCTCAACAGGGGTCTCGGGCGCTAATATCGTAAGGCGCGTATGGCACTGCTAGCATGTATGACACCGCTGAGTCATCCGCGCATGACACAGTATGTTGTCCTAGCACACCCTTCTCCTCAGCTGTGAACTTACTTCGCTTCTTGGGCTTCTTGGACTTCTTCTTCTTCTTCTTGAATCTTCGCCGCCCTCTGCTCCGTTCTCCACTGTCGTCACTGCTGCTGCTGCGGTATCTGCGCTCTCGCTCTGGTGATACTGATTTTTCACTGAGCGACGATTCGCTACCGCTGCTGCTGCTGGGGTCATCCTCAGGGAATCCTTGCTGGGCTGACTGGCTGTTGCTGGGTGCTGCCACCAATGATGCTGACTGATCTGACGGAACCACAGGGAGCACAGCAAACCTGTTGCTCTGAGCTGGGTGCTCATCTCGTCGGTTCAGAGGTCGTGCTCGTCCGAAGTTAATTCCCGCGAAGAACTTAACGGGAATTCCTCCTTCGTGTCTGAGAGCTCCATGTCTCAACATGCGAGCGTACTCCCTCGAGCTCACTTGGTCCTTCAAGTCCTGCAGATTTGTCACAGTGGCTGCGTATAACTGCAAACGGCCAGGCTGGGTACGTGGTTCATTATTAAACCAACGTACGAGGGTTTCTCTCTCCTTCCTGGTAGCTGCCACCAACTGCAGCCTAACTGGGGTACTCTGCTGAGATCCAGCGCTCTCCCCACTATGGTCGCTCCAGAAGGAATTGTCATCCTCAGTCCACTTCAGCACCCTCACCTTCTGATCTGGCCCTTTCCTGCTATGAACTCTACCGAGAACATCCTGCTCAGACAATCTTCCTGGGCCTTTATGCTGGTGTCTGGTCGAAGATCGGGATGGCGTACTGGCTGCAGGCGCTGAGGTTGAGCCGCTGACGGGTGCAACTGGGTCCGGGTTGTGAACTGGCAAGTCCGCAGGCTGTAACCCGTGTGTCTCTCTCAGCTGTCTGACCGAACGTACTCCTGCTTGCAGTTGCGACCCATGAGCCTCCAATGCAGTCACTAAGCCTGGACTGACTAGGTCACCTGACGCTGGCATCGGTGCTGGAGGGTTACCGGGTGCTGGCAGCTGGGGAAACACATCAGCGTAGCTGAGCTGAGCAGCGCTCGTGTGAACCGCTGGAACGACACCCACATGGACTACCGGGGCAGCGCTTGCCAAGGTTGCTGGAGCAGCGCTTGCGTGAGCGATTGAGGCGGCGCTCGCGTGAGCCGCTGGGGCAGCGCCTGCGTGGGCCGCTGGGACCGCGCCTGCGTGCGCAGTCGGGGTAGCGCCTGCGTGGGCTGCTGGGGCAACGCTTGCGTGAGCAGCTGGGGCGACGCTTGTGTGAGCCGCTGGGGCAGCGCCTGCGTGGGTCGCTGGGACCGCGCCTGCGTGCGCAGTCGGGGTAGCGCCTGCGTGGACTGCTGGGGCAGCGCCTGCGTGAGCGGCTGGGGCGACGCTTGCGTGAGCCGCTGGGGCAGCGCCTGCGTGGACTGCTGGGGCAGCGCCTGCGTGGGCCGTTGGGGCAGCGCCTGCTCGGGCGGCTGAGGCAGCACCTGCGATGGCTCTACTGTGCTGAATCAGCAGCTCTGTGCGCTCCGATAACCTCCTGGTTCGTTCTGCGCGTCCCTCGCTGGCTGCTGCTGCCGCTGGCTGCTGCTGGACCCCCCCTGGCGTTGCTACCGCTACGCTGGCCCCTGTCGCTGGTGTCGCAGAATTTTGGCCAGGGCCTCCGGCGGCCCCTGTTGCCATGGGGACCCGATCCCCCATCGTCGGGCAAGACACTGCTGCGCTGGCCCCTGTCACTGACGTCGCAGAAAATTGGCCAGGGCCTCCGGCGGCCCTTGTTGCCATGGGGACCCGATCCCCCATCGTCGGGCAAGACACCGCTGCGCTGGCCCCTGTCACTGACGTCGCAGAAAATTGGCCAGGGCCTCCGGCGGCCCCTGTTGCCATGGGGACCCGATCCCCCATCGTCGGGCAAGACACCGCTGCGCTGGCCTCTGTTGCTGACGTCGCAGAAAATTGGCCAGGGCCTCCGGCGGCCCCTGTTGCCATGGGGACCCGATCCCCCATCGTCGGGCAAGACACCGCATCGCTGGCCTCTGTTACTGACGTCGCAGAAAATTGGCCAGGGCCTCCGGCGGCCCCTGTTGCCATGGGGACCCAATCCCCCATCTTTGGGCAAGAAGTGGTAGGCGCAGGTTCCGAAGTCAATAACGCAGACAAAATCGCTGGGTCAGGAGCACCGCCCTGCGTAACGTCAGTAAAGAACACTGCAGGAGATATTGTGCAGGAACCAGCGCTGAGCTGTGAAGCCAGTGGCAAGGGTCCTACTGGCGTTGGTTCTCCTCCCCCCCCTCAGGGCTGGTAGATCCTGCAGGGTTGACAGGGCCCGGGTGCAAGGGTGCCTGTCCAGAAGCAGCAAGGAAAGCAGGTGTAGAGGAAGGCTGCACCAGTTCAGGTGTGAAGGCACCGAAGGGAACCGGTGACACGGGTCTCACTGCCACGGAAGCAACCGGCACCTGCGTTTGCCATAGCGATCTCGGCTGCAGTTGTCGTTGCACTTCCAGTTGCTGCTGGTGCACGAATTGCTGAAACTCCAGCTGTTGTGACGTTTGCGGTTGCAATTGCGACTGGCTCACAAATTGCTGTTGTGGAAAAATCTGCTGTTGCGGCGTCTGCGGGTGCAATTGCGGCTGGCCCACAAATTGCTGCTGCGGTGTCATCATTAACCCGGCGTCGAAAGCAGCACCCGGAGGGTACGCAGCAAATTGTCCACTGTAGTCGTACGGAAACGGCGGAAAGCCAGCTGTGTGTTGTACGGCAGACGGCGGGACCCCAAAGTGGGCGCCCAATTCCGACACTGCTGGCCCGAAAGACGTCACTGGTCGCGGAGATACGCTCGCACCAGTGACGGGCTGTTGTGCTCCGTAGTCATTCATCATCATTACGGTACGGCAGACGCGTTTTGGCGATAATTTCGGCTAAAATATGTTTAATTACCGGTACAAACCGCCGGCAAAAATAAATCCTGCGGAAAGGTTGTCCAGAAAAGAAGATTTCTTCCGTAACAAAACGCAGCTGCTGTCGATCACGCTCTCAGCCTTGCGCACGGAAACGGCAGCAAGGAGGAGGCGTCGGTAGTCGTTAATTTCCGTACGATTTCGCCACCAGGGGGCAAATTGCGCAGGAAGATCACCGCACGAGGGGAAGGGCACCAAAATACGGTGCTGAGCTTGTAGTTCAAGTACTGTCGTACGGTGTCTGTCGTGTCAAGAATTGTCAAGACTTGCCCAGCGAGAATTCGCCGGAGAACAGTCCTCACGATCTGAAAGGCTACAAGGGTAAAGCGGAGCACAACACGTTCTCCATTCCTTTCGTAGACGAATCCAAGGCCGCCTACCAGAGACCCAGGAAGTACAGTCCGGGCGAGCAGGAAATCATTGATATCCATTGCAAGGAACTTTTGGAGTATGGCTTTATAGAGCCAGCAGCCAAGCATTGCAGGCATGCGAGCAACGTGGTCGTAGCTGGCAAGAAAGATCACGAGACTGGCCTGTGGACCCAGACGAGGTTCTGCGTGGACCTCAGGGGTGTCAATCGGCACTCCCTCAAAGACAATACGCTGCCGCACCGACCAGAGGAGCTCTACCAGAAGGTGGCGAAGGCTAAGTTCAAGACCACGCTGGATGCCACCAAAGCTTTCCACCAGATTCCCATGGCCACGGAAGAGGACAGGAGCAAGACGGCGTTTTGGTGGAAGAATCAGTTGTACCAATACACCTCGATGCCTTTTGGTGCAGCTGGAGCTACTTCTGCGTTCGTAAGAATCATGGACTACGAATTACGGCACTTGCAGCATTGCACGGTGGCGTACGTCGATGACGTAGTGGTCTATACGGATTCCACGCCTGAGCAGCATTTGAAGGACGTTGAGGACGTACTTCGCACCTTGGGGGACGCTGGCATCCGTTTGCATGCAGGCAAGAGTACCTTTGGTGCAGCCACGGTGGACTTTCTGGGCTATCGCATTGGTCACAACTCCATTGGCGCGCAAGAAGCCAAATGCAAGGCCATCCAGGAGCTTCCAAGCCCTCAGGACAAGACTGGGCTCCGCTCGATCTTGGGCATGATGAACTACTATAAGGGCTTGGTGGGTGAGCCAGGGGGGCCAAACTACTCTGAGATGGCCCGCCCTCTCAATGACCTGCTCAAAAAGGAGGTCACTGACATCAAGGCAGCCTGGGGGAAGGAGCAAGACCGAGCACTTCAAGAACTTAAGGATGCTCTCTGTTCTGGGAGGTGCCTGAGGCCTATCGATTACGACAGACCCCTCATATTGTACACCGATTGGAGCACCTATGGCATTGGCGCAGTGCTGGGCCAGAAGGACGATGATGGAAAGGAGTACATTTGTATGGCAATCAGCCGATCCCTGAGTAAAACGGAGAGACAGTACGCCAGCTTCAAAGGGGAGATGCTCGCAGTGGTATGGGCAGTGCGCACACTGAGGCAGTACTTGCATGGAGTCCACTTCACTTTGGTGACCGACCACTCACCGCTCACCACCCTGATGGAGAAGGCCGATCTCCAAGGGCAACACCTACGCTGGGCAATCAGTTTGCAGGAGTTCGACTTCACTGTGAAGTATCGTCCAGGCGCCAAGAACAGCAACGCTGACGTGCCGTCTCGCTACCCACTGCCATCCACGACGGATGAGACTGGAGCGAGGCATGAAAGGGAGAAGGTGACTGCGTTACACGCAGGCGTGGGGGAAGTTCACGCGAAGGACTTCGGTGACCACTTGTGCTTTATGTTGGCTGGGGATACCTTCCCAGGGGAAGAGGCCACGCCAGAGGTGCAGGTTGCCAACTACTGCAGGATGGCTGCCATGGAGCAGCTGGGCACAGGACCAGTGCATCGTTTGTTCGATTTGCACTACCACGAGGAATTAGAATGCAATCATGGGGACATGTTCGACACTGACTTGCCTGAGCTGGTGACCGACTCTGGAAGGTTAGTCAGAGCAGCTTGGAAGGCGTTGAGCCTGGTCAGGCCGACGCGAGGTACGCACGGCGAGGGAAGCCCTGCTGTGTACAGCAATGAGTACTTTGAAGGTGAGCGCATCCTGAAGCCCGAGAAGGTCGACACCAGGGTGCTGGGCAGTCGATTCTTCTCGCAAGCTCGGCAGGAAGGCGTGGTGTGCTACGAGCCATGTGGAGGCCTATGTGCTGGGCTAGAAATGTTGCTCCGCAGTGGGATGAAGGTGGATCGCTACCTGTATCAGGACATATCCCCGAGCAGTCGGACAGTTGCCAGAGCCAGGTGCACGGCATTGCTAAGACGATACCCTGACCTCATCTCGCCCCGTGCAATAGAGCTTGGGGCTTTACCCCAAGATCTGCGCGAGACCACCAGCGCCGACTTCATACGAGCAGGAGCTCTTCAAGGACGCCAGTGGGTCATGGTATGTGGGTTCCCATGTCAGGATCTCTCCCCTGCTGGAACACTCACAGGCCTGGATGGCAGGCACAGCAAATTATTTTATGAAGTGGTCAGGCTTCTGTCCACACTCCAGCAGCTGCAGCGGCAGAGGCCTCCAGGCTATATCCTGGAAAATGTTTCTCCGTTGTCACACAGACCTGGAACCAAGATCAGGGACGAGGTGTTCCCGTACATTGCCAGCGTCATTGGTAGACCAGTGTCCTTTGATGCAGCACAAGCAGGCGCTTACGCACATCGATTGCGAGCGTATTGGAGCAACTTGTTCCAGAGCCACCAGTTTCGCTCCGTCATGAGCAAGGTGGTGAGACCAGAAGGACGAATCGTATCGTCAATCATATGCAAGGGCTGGCATCCCAGGCCAGTGATAAGGACAGACCGCGCGCCTCACTACGTGGTGAACGTGGTGGGAGATAGAACCATTGAGGGCACTACCCACCATCATGGCGACGCAAGGGTCAAGAGCGTTCAGAAGAGCGAGGATGGGCACCGTGGTGCGCAACCAGGACGATGAAGACGCCGAGGAAGAATCTCGAGAAGTGAACCTCGAAGAGAAGACGCGAGCCATGGGCTACAGCGCAAGTGAGCTACGCATGGCCGATGGCCTGAACGACGTAGAATTGGCAAGCATTCTGGGCCTGGCCATGGATCGCAGGGCAATGGAGCTGCTGATGGCAGTCGCAGAAGCAAGCAGGAAGGGGCTCCCTCACAGCAAGGAATCCCCAGAGGCGGAGAATTCCCCAGGACAGCCCATCGCTGTAGACAACAACTGGGCAGACCACGAGAGGTCGGACCTTCAGCAGAGGCAAGCTTTGCTGGCGGAATGGGTTGAGAATTCGAACGCATACACCCAGCAGGTGGCGAAGACTATGACCCATCGCGACTGGGAGGAGAAGCTGCGGATAATGTGCTCGCAAGGGCAGAAAGGCGCAGAAGGAATTGGAGCCCAGCGACAGAAGGCTGGAACCAAGAAGAAGAAGAAGAATGAGTGGCAGCTCTACACCATGGCGCAGTATCGTCAGAGGCATGAGAACCACTTCGTGAAGGAGGGCGCGATCCCAGCAGCGCACGTGGATGTGCCTGCCTGGAGTCCGCCCACCAGAGAGTCAGAGATGAGGCTCCCCAGGTTGACATGTACCACCAGGTTCGAGGACCTGATGGCCAGCGTGGCCGAGCAGCAGGCAGATCGTGACAAGCATCGAGATGTACACGATGATGCATGGTGCCTCAGATGGTTGAAGTCCAATGGTAGAGTGAGGTTGCCAGAAGAGGAAGTTCGCCGAGTAAGGAGGCGAGCAGCACGACATCGATGGGACGAGGCCACGGACGAGATCTACATGGTCACCATGTCAGGCAAGGAGGTGAGAATACCTAAGCCTGCTGACCGTCTCGCGTTGGTAAAGGAATACCACTCCAGAACTGGACATTGGGGCATAAGACGTACGCAGCATCTTTTGTGGCAGCGCCATTGGTGGGCCGATCTGAAGAAAGACGTGGAGGCTGTGGTCACCCAGTGTGAGACCTGTCAGCGTGTGAAGACTCATTATGCGAGAGAGGAGGCATGTTTATCCCCCCTTGAGATCGTGTCGTTCATGTATCGCTGGTCGCTGGATTTGGCATGGCCTTCGAGGAGAGAGACCAAGTCTGGCAACAACCGAGTGCTCATCATGACCGAGCACTATACCAGGTTCATAATCTGCGTGCCCATTCCTGACAAGGAGGCGAGCACCATCGCAGCGGCATTTCGCAGTCATGTACTGGCTGTGTTTGGTGCGCCGGCAGAATGCTTGGTGGATGGAGGAAAGGAGTTTGAAGGCGAGTTCAAGCAGCTATGCAGGGACTGCCTGATCGACCGGCGAGTCACCTCGCCAGACTCACCAGAAGGCAATGGGCTGACCGAGAGAGTGGTACGCACTATGAAGTTCTGCTTTAAGAAGCTTGCCTTGGAGAAGGGTCTCGATTATGAGTGGGATGAGCAGCTCTGGCCACTAGTGCTGAGCTATAATGCAGCACGCCAGGAGTCCACGGGGGTTGCGCCGTTCACCATGTTGTTCGCTCAAGAGGCAGTAGTGCCTCCTGATTTGAAACGGGCACCCAGCATGGATTTTGGTGCTGAGGTCGAAGATGAGAAGGATGCCAGAGTCAAGGACCTCCACCAGAGAGCACAGGTGGTGAGGCGATTGATGGTACACGCTGGTTGCAGCCTGGAGGTCGCACAGCATCGTGATACATTACATTATGAAGGGAGAAGGGGTGGGGGCTATGCGCCTAGTCCACACCAGTTTAAGGTGGGCGATTTCGTCTACATCAGGCAGAAGCCCCGCAGCGGCATGGAAGTCGCGACCAAATCTGCCATTCTGAAGCTGGTCAAGATACAGCGAGATGGTGTGGTGGTGCTTGAGGACGCCACCAAGTTAAGAGAGAAGAGCACCGTGCAGAGCATCGCGCCATGTCACCTACAGGTGAAGGATCAGTATGACTGCAGTGCAGCCGTTCCCAGTAAGCACCTAGCATGTGAAGTTTGCAGGAAGACTGATGGGGAAGCAGAGATGCTGTTGTGCGACGCATGCAACAGGGGGTACCACTTGTGGTGTCTGACCCCAGCACTGGATGGAGTACCAGAAGGCGAGTGGCTATGTCCCAGGTGCTCAGGCACGGGGATGCAAGCCGCCAATGCTGAGGTGCAGACCCAGAAAGACGAGAGCTCTGGTGCCCTAGAGGACAGACTGGGCATGAAGGAGCAGCAATTGAATGAGAAGCTGTCTGCGGAGATGCGCCTGTTGCCAGCAGACGTGGGTCCTCGTCGGGTGGTGAAGGGAGACAAGTTTCAGCCTTGGCATGCCATCTCATCAAGGGAGATGCTGTTGAAGGAGGAGGACATGTTCTTGGGCATGCCAGATCAGATTGATTGGGGAAGACAGGACAAGCTCTCTGAGGCTGTGCAGATCTTCATGCCAGGGCATTGGAATGAGGGGCATCGCACGGTGCTGAGCAAGAAATATCGGGAACAGAAGGCCATGGCAAGGCATCTGAGGGATGCACCTCTTGTGTGCCTGCGTTGGCTGAAGAAGAAGTTGAAAGACGAGGAGAGTTGAGACACATGACTAAGGCTCAGGTGAGAGAAGCTAGCGCGCTGCAGTGGGGGCTTGAACTGGTTATCACAGTGCCCTCTGAGGTGAGGCGTTTGGCGACAGAGGTGGACTGGAAGTCCGTCGATGGCGTGTGGGACCCGTGGGCAGGCACTGGGGTCATCAGTGAGGTGATGGTAGAGCAATGGCCGCAGTTGAGATTCATGAACAATGACTGGAACTCTCAGTTGGGTTGGTCTGAGGCGCATGACGCACTTCAGCCGGGCAACTATCGCATATGGAAGGAGAAGTATGGTGTCTGTGACGCAGTGGTGACTTCGCCTTGGTTCGCAGCGCTGGATATCGCGTTTCCGTTGGCAGTAATGGCCAGTCGTGTGGTGGCATGTGTCCACGTTCCATCTTATTATTTAACAGACATGACCGAGAGCAGGGCTGCGTACTTCAGACGATTGAGTCAGACAGGACGCTTGCATGTGATTGGGCATCTGGAACATGGACCTATTGGCCGCAGGTGTATGTGGGTCTTGGTGTTCAAGAATCCACTGGTCAGAGCCAGAATGTTACAGGGCGGAGAAGGTGAAGGCATTGGTATGTTCACTTTCAGTTTGGGCAAGTTCATGGCAGATGGTGATACGACCCAGTATGCTGAACAAGCCCACATTTGAGTCTGTGCTACTGCACGCAGCAGCTACAGATGGGGGATGTTGGAATCTGGGCTTGCATGTAAGAGTTCAGCGTTCGATATCAGGGTATCAGAATTTTAAAAATTTTGTAGCTCTACGATCTTATGCTGTGTTGAGAATTGCTCGAACAGTCACCGGCACCAGTGAATATTAATGATGCTTATGACCAGTCGCGAGTGTCAAGTTCGTTCGATTCCGAGAATGTTTGTACCATCATATGCACGCGTTTGCGACAGCTGTAACAAACGCCGGCTTCTCATGGTACCGTGCCGGGTTTGTTCAGCTGGTGACACGCATGACAGTGGTGACAGCATGACCGGCTTTACGAAGATGACCATCTGTGAGATGCAGACTTGTCAGAGAAGATATGGTCACCATCAAGTGACCAGGGAATGATAAGACGAAGATGGCAGTGACTCCTTTGCCGCTGACGTGTCAGTCAGAATGCGGTGAACGGTAACATTGTTAGAGCTGGCATGGAATAATGACTTTCTATTGGCCAGATAAAGATTTAAGGGCTAGAACCCGTTACAATTTTGGGAAATGTGACAGGGCATTGAGATATAAGTAGACTCTGACCGGAGGTCAGGCTAGTGGACTCATTATTGTTTTGCCTTCGCAAGTACTAGGTGGCTGTTCGCGTGCCAGTGCTAGAGTGCTAAGACAGTTCTGCTCACAGCTTTTGTACACAATAATTCGTATTTTGTGATATAATATCAATTTTGACGGATACATTTTACTGCTGTTTTCATACTTTTTCATGTTGGAATCTGGGCTTGCATGTAAGAGTTCAGCGTTCGATATCAGGGTATCAGAATTTTAAAAATTTTGTAGCTCTACGATCTTATGCTGTGTTCAGAATTGCTCGAACAGTCACCGGCACCAGTGAATATTAATGATGCTTATGACCAGTCGCGAGTGTCAAGTTCGTTCGATTCCGAGAATGTTTGTACCATCATATGCACGCGTTTGCGACAGGGGCACTCTTAGCTGCCGAAAACTTTTCGAATTGTACGGTTCCGACATCTGTAGCTCATGCTATGAAACATCAAAGATGCCCAAGGAACAGCGGAGCCTGCGCCTGCTCTACGTTCACACGTGAATAACAAACAAACATCCGCCCTAGGTCCAACATAGAACACGGAAACCAAAAGAGGAGTGCAATACCTTTGACAGGAAGTGTGAAATATATATATAGTGAATATATATATATGCACGCAGGCAAAGAAAGCTGTGCAGTGGCTCGCACGGGTTTCGCAGTCAAAAAGATGAGATAACAAAATAACTTGGGTGTTTTATTATCGGTCGGCTGGCAAGATGCAAGTGACACCACAGGGCGAGGGGTGACACAGGAAGAGACAGTCACCCCCAGTTTATGGGGGGGCGAAAGTCTGTCTCTCCATGACACCACCTCACCCCGAAGGCGTGAGGTGCCACGATGCAAGCCAACAAAGCCGGGTCTAACATCCTACGGTGGGCTACACGGGCAAAGCCCTAAAAAAAACAAGCATCATCGGAGACCTTAAGAGGTCTTCTTCAACCCAGCTAGTTTGGCTTCGCCGCGCTGGTCTATAGATGCGTGCTCTAGGGGCTTATGCCCACGCATGTGTTGTGGGGATACCTACTCCCACAGGCCAGCCGTGATTCTAGCCCCAGCAATCGTTGGTGGATGGCGGCGGAGTACTCGATTGTGGATGCAGTCGAGCGCCGCCAGGATGTCGTCATCCAACGCCCACGCGGTGCGGTGTGACAATGCGTGGCATTACCAGAGCAAGTGCGGGGACGCGGGCACCCCGATGGGGGCGAAGGCGGAAAATGCGGTGTGATCCTCCTCTGCACACGAGTGCGAAAGCAGAGGGGGAAAACGGCAGGTCGGGTGCTACAGCACCACCACACACCACCAGACAATGGTCAATGAACACGTAAGGTGGATGAAAGAGCGGAGAATGCTGCGGACGGAACTCGTTGCTGCCAAAGGTCTCGTCATTGGCGGAGGCGTTAGACTCGATGTTGGTGTATGGTGCATAAGCACCACCAGACACCACCAGACGATAGTCAGGTGAAGAATGCCGTCGATGTTCTCGGAGATATTCCAGGGCATCCCGAACAGCGGCGAGGCGTGCACGTTGGCGCTCAGTGGCCATGGTTCCAGCGCAGACTGGATAATTCTGCGAAGGGAAATTATTAGGGTTCACAAGGGGAAACCCAACTTTTCGTAAAATGGACACTTCCAAGTGATGAAAGAGTCAATTTGGCGGGTAGATTTTGACGAGGAAGACGGTGGTGACGTCAAAAACGTCGTGCGACAAGCCAATTTTGCTGCTGTTGAGGTGCTGCTGGCCAGAGCGTAAAGTGAAATAGATGGGGACGACGTAGTCGAGAATGATGGCGATTAACGTGCGTTGCGCACGAAAAAGATTGGGCGTTGCGCTCAAACAAATAATAGCCGATGCCGTTGCAGCATGTACGGGGAGATGGCGGCGATTTGTAACGTTGCGTCACTGTGTCGGCCGGCGGGATGGGACGTAGTCGTAAATGGTGGTTGTAAGCGTGCGTTGCGCACGAAGAAAAAAAAATTGGGCGTCACGCTCAAACAAATAACTGTGGATGCTGTTGCAGCACGTTTGGGGGGAAGGCGCGAAGTAACGGTACGTGACTGCCGGCCGGTTGGATGAGTAGTGACGTTGCGTCACTGTATACCGCGTTGCGCGGGATCCGAATGAAAGCTAAAAAGAACGTGAGAAACCACCAGCTAGTGGTAACCCATAACCTGACAGGAAGTGTGAAATATATATATAGTGAATATATATATATGCACGCAGGCAAAGAAAGCTGTGCAGTGGCTCGCACGGGTTTCGCAATCAAAAAGATGAGATAATAAAATAACTTGGGTGTTTTATTATCGGTCGGCTGGCAAGATGCAAGTGACACCACAGGGCGAGGGGTGACACAGGAAGAGACAGTCACCCCCAGTTTATGGGGGGGCGAAAGTCTGTCTCTCCATGAACCTTTCCAAAACAGTTTCATTTGCTCGGTTCCGAGCGCCATAGCTCATGCAACGAACTAGCGAAGATGACGTTCACGTGAATTAAGTATCGCAATCTTCGAGAAGCCTACGCGCTTAAGCTGACGTCCTTGAGGTTGCAGTGAGAACTCGCCGCAGAAAACAAAAGTTACTGATATTATGAACAAAATATTCAACTCTCAGACCATAAACATATCGGCATCATGAGCCAGTCGAGAGCGAAATACGTTGTTGAGCTGCCGACTGCCGAGGTCCGTAAGAAAAAGGTAGACATTTATCGTCTAAATTCTGGCTTTTGACGAGAAAGACCAGCAGAGTTTAGACGAGCTCCACAATCATCAAGTAACGCAACCCTCGAATCGAATCGCGGGTAGCCGCGCGAAGCGCGGCTCGTCTAAACTCTGGGGACGAGAGTAGATGGATCGGGGAGGGAAAATTATGATATCCTCGGTTCCTCGCCTGACGTCAGCTGATCAGCCGAGCGTCAGTTTCAGAAGGACACTCGACTTTGTTGGTGGTAGGGAGGTGGTAGGACGACACTTTCAACTCAACCTGCGCCCAATATTACGCACGCTCCAATTCGTATTGCATTCAAATGGACGCTGTGCTCTTAAGCCAACTTGAAGCAGGTAGCATTTCTGCCGAGGATTGTTGGCGGCAGTTATGTCGCGATGTCCTCACTCCAGATATGGATTTGTCGCGCCACCAGGCACTTCATACAAAGGTTTTCAAAGGAGCTGAGCAGCCCGCTCCCATATGGATTCCCGATCCCGAAACCTTGATGGAAACCAATATGTTTGGCCTTATGAAGCAATTCAATTGCGCGTCATATGCCGAACTCTTTTCCCATGCAGCGAGAAGCTCACTGCAAGAGGTACCGAGCCGTTCGCAGTTCTGGAGCACTGTGCTGGAGAGGCTTCACATCGATCAGGCCGCGAACATAACGGAGAGTTGTTTTCAGGCCCACCCAGAGTCGCTCGCACTAATCTTCGACGACAAAACGTACACGGTTTCTGAACTTGAAGCTCGTGTGAACGCGGTCGCGAACAGCCTCTTGACCGCTGGCTTTGCACCTGGAGATCGCATTGCAATTATTATGCCAATGGATGATAAAGCCGTCTGCATTTACCTCGGCCTCGTTCGCGCCGGCTGTATTCCTGTGTCCATCGCGGACTCTTTCTCTGCCGAGGAGATCGGCGTAAGGCTCAAAGTCACCTCCGCGAAAGCAGTTTTCACACAAGATGTGATCACCAGGGGGGGGAAGCACCACGCACTATACCAGCGCGTAGTGGAGAGCGGTGTATCTGTGCGCCACGTGGTTATTCGCACGCAAAGCGACCAGGTTTCGGTGCTGAATGACTCCGACTTAGACTGGGACGCGTTTCTGTTGGCGGACTCGGAAAAAAAGAGCGCGCACCGTGTTCAGGCAACCGAGGTGACGAACTACCTCTTCTCCTCAGGCACCACCGGCACCCCGAAGTGCATACCGTGGACGCACAACACCCCAATCAAGTGCATCTTCGACGCGCACGCGCACATGGACGTCAAGCCGGGAGATGTAGTCTGCTGGCCGACCAACTTGGGGTGGATGATGGGACCCTGGCTGATCTACGCTGCGCTCGGAAACCGCGCTACCCTTGCCTTGTCCTCAGACATTCCCACAGGTGACGCTTGAATCGAAGAACACACGCTTACATGAAAAAGTGCATTAAAACGCAGCCTGATCTCGATAAGACGTGCGGCCTCAAGGCGAGCGGTTGCCAGGGGTTGCGAGGGTGGGGGCCCTAAAATTGATCTAGGCTTTTCTTGTTTGTGGGAAGAAAATGAAATATGAAGTATGTTGAATAGCGCTTCGTCTTAAAGATATTTCTCTTGCCCATGCTGACCACCCTGTGCTTATGACTTCGCGTCACGCTTCGCGGTGACCCTCTCACATTCCCTTTCATCAGCCTGTGCATGGCTGTCAGGACCGCCAGGCACCGCCAGGACTTTGCTTTATCATCTCGCTCTTCTCCGGATGTAGATGTGGTTTTGTCAGCAGAGCTTGAGATGCGTTGTTGTGTGTGAGAAGGCCCGTCGTTCTGCAAGTTTGTAAGTGAGAAGAAGGTGACGATGCTCGGTCTTGTGCCTTCCATCGCCAAAGCGTGGCGGGCGCTGCCTTCTTTCGACTTTGACTGGTCGAGCATCAAGTGCTTCGCATCATCTGGAGAGGCATCAAATGCGGAAGACTACTTCTGGCTATGCTCACGTGTGAAGGTCCGAGTTCCACCGGAAACAACTTCTCAACTTCATCCATCTCCTCAAGTCACAGTGTGGCCGAGGCACACCCAGACGTCGAGGGAGCTGCGCTTCTGAGAGCGCCTCGGTGCGCCAGCGCAAGACCTCGGCGTCGCTCGGTGACCTTGTTGCTTCGGATGCAGGATGCTTATGATTCCACTGCCTGATGGAGGCTTACACGGCATATAACGTGAGGTTGTGTGGAGCAAAAACGGGTTGTCGACGGGGAGGTGGGGGGGAGGTTGGAGATGCCCAGGGGTACCGGCCAGTGATAGAGTATTGCGGGGGGACCGAGATTGGAGGCGGCTTCCTATGTGGCAACATGCTGGTGCCTCAGGCCCCGGCGGCATTCTCTGGCCCTGCACTCGGCTCAGACCTGGTCCTGTTGGACGACCAGGGGGCTGTGATCGAGGGGGAAGGTGAGGGGGAGCTGGCCGTGGTGCCCATCTCCTACGGGCTGTCCTCCTCCCTGCTGAACGCCGACCACGACAAGGTGTACTTCGAAGGTGCTCCATGCGGGTCCCTCTTGCTGCCTGTAGGCCGGCTGTGTGTTGCTAGGCAAAAAGCCAGTTGTTCCTTCTTCCTGCGCTTCTGACGTCGCACTTTGAGCACGCAACACCCCGAGAGACCGCTTTTAACCTCATGGAACTCCGGCGATCTTCCGTACAACCAACCGTTGGATCAGCATGGTGTCCAGTATACCCCCCTAGCCACTCCGGTGATCGGGTTTGTGTTCACGACTGCCCGGCCCCTTTACAAAGTGCCCTCCGAGGCGAAGCACAAATAGCCGTGACTCGCAGCCTCGTCAACCTAGAAGCGTGGCTCGAGATCGTTCGACAGCCATACTGCGACTTCCTCCCCGTGTAGGCTTAAGAAGGTGTTTGTTGCACGGGCATTGAGGGGAGTGCTTAAATGCGGCACTGCAGGCATGCCCTCATATCAGGGGCTACAGCTGAGGAGACACGGAGACTGTATGCGGAGGTTCAAGAATGGCTACTATCGTGCAAGCGGACGTCTGGATGATACGATGAATCTTGGCGGGGTGAAGGTGAGCTCGGTGGAGCTGGAGCGGGTGTGTAGCACTGCAGCCGCGGTGACCGAGTGTGCCGCGATCGGGGCGCCACCAGCAGGGGGCGGGCCAGACCGGCTTGTGTTGTTCGTGGTGACTGGCAGAACGGACACTGGCGAAATGCAAGCGGAAATGCAGGAGCTCCTTAAGACGAGGCTGAACCCACTCTTCCGGCTCTCGGAAGTCATCGTGGTGGCAACCCTGCCCCGCACAGCTTCCAACAAGGTGCAGCCACCTTCACCGCGGAACGCCTGCTCTGCAATCGCAAACCCTAAATGTGCCCCTCAACTGATTGGGCCCCCATGCCTGCCCCTCACCTCACAGGGCCCCCACGC
>LGRX02013983.1:0-18147 GCA_001247695.2 Cymbomonas tetramitiformis
TGGCATGCAACCTGGCATACGCAGCATGCAACCAGGCATCTGTATCATGCAACCACTCGTCGGCAGCATGCAACCAGATCTCTGTAGCATGCAACCCAGCTGCTCGTACCTCCCGGTACAACTCCTCCCCCCTCAAGAGCGGCCTATCTCCCGATGCCGCTCCCGGTGTCTTCAGGTATCAAGCTCCCCGAATTGAAGATGGTGGAAGAGATGACGCAGTAACGGAGCTGGTACGGGGTACACGGCGTGAGCATCTTGCGCCCCTGGTTGCTGTGAAGACGATGGTCCGAGCTGAGCAGTCTCAGGGTGCCCTCCGGTGGCCCATTTACATGCGCAAGGTGTTCGCGAGGTACACTCCAGCAATGGCGTTGGTGGAGGTGAGCTAGTCCAGATACATGTCGGCTTACGATATCGCTCTCCATACTTACAATAGGTGCAAAAAAGAGGCTGTGGCAGTTTACGAACCACTGACCGCAACCGCAGTGCATTCGGGTATCTTCCCTCAGGGTTTTCAAGAAACCAGTGCTTGGGCTTCAAGTACTCGATAGCATCCAGGGTGCATTTCACACTCTTGTCTGCTCCTTCCAGATCAGGAGGGCCTCCCGTAGTGCGCGCCTGACTGTACTGGGTGCATGGAGGGCTGGCCCAGATGACATCAAAGAATCCCGGTGGATACTGAGTGGGGTCCCAGTCCTCCATTGATGCGAGATGGTTAGGTTGCCAGCGTGGGTCGTTGTCGAGCGTAACCACCGAGACAGACGGGAAGCACTTGGTAAACTCCCTTTCCACCGATCCAGTTCCGCTGAACAACACCAAGATTCTCACTGGCCGGGTCTTCCGCTCTTCAAGGTCGGTGATCACCACTAGCTCTCCATTCCCCAAGGTTTCCACCCGCTCCCACGGCAGACAGAAGTCTTCCGGTGGAGAATCCACTTCCGGAACGTCACATGGGTGTTCCATTAGCTGGGATAAGGTGACGCCAAGGTGAACAGGCTGTCGCTGTTGACGTTGCCGTCGGTCATGCTCAGTGGACTTCAGCATGTCCGCCTGCATGCCTAATCGTCGTGCCTCGAACTCCTTGAGCTGCTGATTTTCCCCGCCTCTGTCCATCTTGTCTCTGGAGCGCCACTGGTCGTGAGCTGTCGAGTAGCCCGTCCAGCGTACCTTCCATTCCTCCACAGATTTGCCCTTGACCATGCGTACACGATACGCCAGGATTTTGTCCACGTGAGCTTCCGCTTGCCCATCTACCATTACCGGGTCAGGTACGGGCAGTTGTGCTCGAAATGCAAACTCATCCTTGCCGGAGATGTACGGCTTCAGGCGGTGCTGCGCAAACACGTCGTGAATGCGCCAGTGCGGCGGTAGGGCCAGCCGATATGCCACCGGTGCCCCGCGGTCCGCCTCTGCCAGCTCCGCCTGCAAATCGCTGTAGAAGCACTCCACCACGGTCACAGGTCCATGCCAGCGCTTACCGAGCTTTCGGCACAGCGCACGGTCCATCACCTTTTCCGTCAGATGACGAGCTTCGATCCACACCAGATCCCCCACCGCGTACTTATGCTGCTTGTGGCGCCGGTCGAACTGCTCCCGCTGGCGCTGCTGAGCCAACTCAAGGCGGCCACGCGCGTCTCGCAACTGCGACGAAAACTTCGCAGCCATCTCATGGGCGGTACCCACCCCCCCTTTCCGTCGCGCAGAGCCAGGGAGAGTTGCAGCTTCCAGGAAAAGGTCCAATTGAGACATCGGGGACACCCCGTAGCATAGCTCAAAGGGCGTGAACCCGGTGACATCACTGCGCGAGTCGTTGATAGCGAACTCCACGTTCGTCATGTAGAGGTCCCAGTCATCAGGATTGGCACCCACGAACGAGGGAACCCTCTCATTCGTGTCGCGAGGTCTTTTTATTTGTCGTGTCGCAAAAAGATTCGTTTATATTAACGACGCTTCGCAGCTTTTTCAGAAATATGCTGTTTTTCATTTCGTTTCCCTTAAAGGAGCGAAACAGGTTTCCTGGAAAAAAGTGACATCGTACACACCGCACCGCAGGAGATGTCCCTGAAAAATTATGCCGTTGGAAATTTTCCAAAAATTTCCTGCCGATGTCAGCAGTCCTACCCAGGATTGTGTTGAGCGCTCGCGCTTTACCGGCCAATCATGATACGATAGCATCTGAGGGATACCGATCTCAGCATCAGCAGTCCTACCCCGGATTGTCTCGACCGACCGCGCGTAACCGACAACGAGAGACACGTTTAACAATTCACAATTATACCACAAAGATATGCGGAATTTCCAATTATGAATTTGTCGCAACACTACCACTTTCATACGAGGAAAACAGAATCCGCTTGCATTATATACTGCTAAGACCGCTGAACTGAGCGCCCCGTAAGTCACTCTTCAGCGACCGTTGTGTTTGGAATAATCCCGTCTACCAAACACAACGTAACTTTCCATATGCATTCTAAAGTATGTTAGGAACCTCATATTTCTTGCGCGCGCAAGATCCGTTCAGATTCTAGGAGTCTGGACGCGGCGCGTTAGAGGGGGTGGATGATTTTGTCATTCGTCGAGTCCGCTGACTCGACTCCCGCGCAGCAGCGACGCATAATGCACAGCATGGCTTTATCACGCATATCTCATATGCATATACAACATATTTTGAGCATCTGACACTGCACTGACAGCTCTGGCGGAAACGCGGATGTCATTTGCGTCCACGTTTCCGCTAGGATTTCTTCCCTCATTCGCGCGCTCGCTTGCAAGCGAGCATGCGCATCGCGTGAGGGAATTGTTTGCAAAAATAGCACCTGGTGTGTGTTATCTTTCCGAAATAAATTGGACAGACTCGTCAGTCAACCATACATCTCACTGTAGGCTGGCGCGTTCATCCGGGTATAGCGAACGGAATTTTGAGTTTCTAAAACCCCCAATAGTTGCGATTGCGGGTATCATTCTACGTGATGCGCGTATCGATAAACTTAGTAGGAATATGTGATAATATTCAATAGGAAATTCTTGCTTAGATTAATACATGATCTTAAGAAGTAATCTTGTTTTGGCTCGACAGGGGCACACTGCGGGGGAAACGTTCCGTGTTATTCTTAAAATTGCATATTTAACAAATGACATTTGAACCCTCACCACTGCAAAAACGGACAGATTTTGCAAAAACGGTCACGATTCTGCAAAAGCCGACACTGGAAAACTCTCGAGCGTGTTTGACCTCATCATTATGCCATGACACCATTCGGGTGTCATCGTCATCGTCATCGATTATGGGGTGGGGATGGGGTCCGATTCTCTTTCTGTGTGGCGATTTTATTGAAAGGAATTTTCGCGAATTAATTCCTCCGTTCAACACGACACCCTGAATGCAATTAAAATAATCGTTTGTCCGATTTGTTTTTCATAATTTGTTATCCTTGCTATTCCTGTCCATACAAATTTGGTCATCTGAAAATTTTCTGTGAATTTTGTGGATTTCTGTAAATTTTCACGACAGAAATGAGCGTTGCGCTCATGTTTGTCGCAGGTGCGACAGAAATGAGCGCAACGCTCATTTATGTCGCACGGTATAATTGCAGTTTTGTCGCACGGTGCGACAAATAAAATAACCTTGCGACAAAAATGAAGTGCATCCACGAACGAGCGCAACATGTCCTCCACCACCCGGTTGGTGTGCTCTGCCTGTCCGTCCGAGCGAGGGTTGTACGGAGTGGTAGAAGCCACCCGTACCCCCATAAGCCTCATTAGCTCACGCCAGAACGAGTCCTGGAATCTGGGGTCACGGTCGCATACAATCTTCATGGGGGCCCCATGCTGCCTCCAGACAACGTCGAAGTAGATGCGGGCCACCGTTTGCGCAGAGCTGTCCCCAAAGTTCATGGGCATAAGGTGCACCATTTTGCTCAGCTTGCACGTGAAGGTGACAAAGGCGTCGTTTCCTTGGGCGGTGAGCGGCAGCCCAGTAACGAAGTCCACGCTCACATCCTGCCAGTTGCGTTGGGGAATAGCGTGCGGATTCAATAATCCATCGGGGTAGGATGCTCGGGGACGAACCGCCTGACATGTAGGGCATGAGGCCACCCATCCCGCCACATCCTCGGAGGCATTCTTCCACCAGAACCTGCGGAGGACTCTCTCCAGTGTCTTCTCCCGGCCAGTGTGGCCTGCAGCGGTGGAGTCGTGGGCATCCTTGAAGACTACTTCTCGCAAAGGGGAGTCCTCGCCGAGAACCAACTGGTACCGTCCTGCGGCTACACGCCATAGCACGTCCCCAACGATACGGAAATCCTTCGTGGCATGGTGCGGGGCCGCAAGGATCTCATCCCGCAGCTGCCGAAGAGGGCCGGCACGTGCATACTCATCGTGCAGGGACTCCAGGAATGTAACGTCTGTGGGGAGGCTCGTAGCATCGCGGGTCTCAGCAGCCTTACCCCGTCGCACTATAGGAGGCGCCACTCGGGGATGTCGTACTCTCGGCAGCAGCTGTCGGGTAGGGGGAGCATGTACCACTAGCACGGGCCACGGAAGGTCGTGAAGTACACCGTCAGGAGTCTCGAACAGCTGTGTGGGTACTCCTCGTTCGTCATGGGTAGGTATCACTTCCACCAGCCTCATACCAGCCATTCTGAAGAGCCGCCTCCATTGAGGCATGCGGGCCTGGATGTCCGGTAGAAGGAACACTGCCGAGGTATGTGCGGGGTCTTGCCGCCATTCGTCCACATACTTACGCAACACCGCCTCGATGGAGATATGACTGCTGGAGTATGGGGGGTTGCACCAGACGTGTTTTCCCCGCCACTGTTGTTGCAGACAATCAGTCCAGTAGGCGTCCACTTGGCGGTTCCGTCCACCCAGGTCACAACACGCGTCGACGTCGAAGCTACCGAACTGTCGTTGGAGGCGCTCAAAGACCTCCTTGCGCACCTTCCAGTCTTGCCGATCGGCTGGGGGCTTGGCGGTTCGACTAGACGGCCGAGCTGGCTGCTTAGGATTTCGAGAATCCGTAGCAGGCCGTGTCGAGGTTTTCGGCGTGACGGAAGGAGTCGTCGTAGCAATGGGTTGTCGCAGCCGAGCACTACGACGCAATACCGGGGTGGTTCCCGGGGTGCTCGTTTCCTGCCGGTGCTTTCCAGATTCGGACATATCAGCGAAGTAGTCGGCGGGAGCTCGCAGCATTCGTTGTGCTTCAGGCTGCATGCTGCATGTTGCATGCTCAGCTGGGCGTGTTGCATGCTCAGCCGGGCGGGTTGCATGCGAAGCTGAGCTGGTTGCATGCTCAGCAAGGCATGCTGCATGCTCAGGCGAGCTGATTGGGTGCTCAAACGAGCGTGTTGCATGCTCAGCGGGGCAGGTTGCATGCGAAGCTGAGCTGGTTGCATGCGGAGCTGAGCTGGTTGCATGCGAAGCTGAGCTGGTTGCATGCTCAGCAAGGCATGCTGCATGATCAGCAAGGCGTGCTGCGTGCTCAGGCGAGCTGGTTGCATGCTCAGGCAAGCGTGTTGCATGCTCAGCTGGGCAGGTTGCATGCAAAGCTGAGCTGGTTGCATGCTCAGCAAGGCATGCTGCATGCTCAGGCGAGCTGGTTGCATGCTCAGGCAAGCGTGTTGCATGCTCAGCTGGGCAGGTTGCATGCGAAGCTGAGCTGGTTGCATGCTCAGTAAGGCATGCTGCATGCCAGGGCGCGCTGTCAGCCTGGAGCAGGCTCACCAGGGCTCGCTCCGCCACCTGAAGCGTCTCCACGCCGTCCATCCATGACTCCATGGTGGCCACCCATCCTGGTACAGGGGGTGGCGGGTGGTCTTCAAAGATCTCCTCGACATCCAGCACGGAGAGCGGGTCCTTGGGGAGGTCCGTCTCCTTGTCTACAACACCGGCCTCCTTGAGCCCATCCCGCGGGTCCTTGGTCACGTAGTCAGGTCGGCGGGATAGCGCATCGGGAACCAGAAGGAGGGCTCCCTTGACGTACTCCATCCGTGGGACACCGACTTCCACCAGGTCCATGTACCACCGTGCCTGTCGTCGGCTAAGCTCTCGTCCCGGGGACATTAGCCATTCCAGGGGGCGATGGTCACCTTGTAGCCGGAAGTCGGAGGAGAACAGGTAGTGCCTCCAGGTGACGGTGGTGCAATGGTGCAACGCACAGAGCTCCCTTTCGCCGGTGTGGTAATTCTGCTCCGCTGCAGAAAACTGCCGACTATCGTAGGCGATCACCCTCATACCGTCCCCCGTATCTTGCATGAGTACGCCTCCCAAAGCAACTCCGCTTGCGTCCGTTTGTACCAAAAACGGCGCTGACCCATCCGCGGCTGCCTTCATGTCGGGCAATGCCAATACTGGGGCTGAGGAGAGAGCGGTCTTCAGCTCGTCGAAGGCCCATTGTTGGAGTTCTCCCCACTGCCACGGTACGTCGGTCTTGGTGAGCGATGTCAAGGGTTGGGCAATCTCCGAGAACCGGTGCACAAACCGGCGGTAGTACCCCGCTAGTCCAAGGAACTGTCTGACGTGGGTTACCGTCTCCAGCTTCGGCCAGTCCATGATGGAGGACACCTTGTCATGCTGAGGTTGGCATCCTTCGGCGGATAGAGTGTGGCCCAAGAACCGTAGAGACTCCTTCAGCATCTGCGCCTTGGATGCCTTCAGGTATACCCCTTTTTCTCGACAAGTGTCCAAGAACTGACGTACGTGGTCGTAATGTTCTTCCACCGTGCGTGAGAAGACCACCACATCGTCGATGGAAATCCGTACAAAGGGGAGATGACCAAGTGCACGCTGCATTCGCCGTTGATACTGAGATGGAGAGTTCTGCAGGCCCTGGGGCATCACCAACCATTCGTAGGCCCCCATCTGGGTGGTGAAGGCGGTCTTCTCCACGTCCTCCTCGGCCATTGGCACTTGCCAGAATCCGTCCACCGCGTCAAAGGAGGAGAAGAACGCTGCCCCTTGCATCTCGTCAAACATCAGTTGGATGTCCGGTAGTGGATATCGGTCCCGCACCGTCTGCTGATTCAATTGTCGGTAATCCACCACCAGACGCAATGTCTTCGGATCACCAGGCTTGGGTACCATCAGGCATGGGGCGGCATACGGGCTTGACGACGGCCGGATGTAACCCTTCTTCATGAGCTGCTCGATGCGTTCACGTAACTGGCGTAGCTCTTCAGCGGTCATTTTGTATGGACGCCTACATGGTGGTCCACCCTCCGCGTCCGGCTTGCGATCGATGCGGGCCGTGTCCTCCTCGGTGCGACGCAACTTGGAGGCCTCCGGTAGAGCTGCACACAGGGTATCTAGATATTTCTCAAAGAAGGCGTCAAAGCGCTGCTTCCACGTGCTGCTTACCGGTGCATCTCGAGTATCTTGACGGGGTCCTTCCTTCTCCACGGGGGTATGAGGTGGCGGTACGTCAGCAGCGGTAGCCGCAAAGGCTGCCTCATGGTCGTTCCCGCGCGCGGCCATCATGAGCCACTGAGGTTGTGACTCTTCATCCCCAGCCAGGCGCCTGGTCTCGGCGTGGATGAGGTGCTGCTTCAGCTGCGCTGCCGTCAAGAATACCTCATCGATCAGCCCCGCGCCTTGGGCCTTGCCCTGACCCACCCCCGGACTACAGCCCGCGAGTGTCACCCGTTGCTGTCCACCACCATTTGCTCGCGTGTTGAAGGATACGGAACCGTGACCGGCATAATCCAACGTGACCGGGGAAAGACTGCGAAGCCACTTACCCCCCAACACCACGTCTACTTGGATTCCTAGCGGCAAGACTCGCAGAGCCATTCGCTTCTCGCAGTAGTTTACTCCCGCCGCCGTGTGCGCAGTGAACTTGGTGTACGCCACCTCTCCAGCGGTCTTTACAGATCCATCTGCCAGTGTGACCTTCATTGGCGTCCCTGAGCGCACTGTCAAGTCACAGGTACGGGCACAATCCGCCGAGATGAAGTTGTCCGAGGCGCCTGAGTCCCCCAGCACCTTTACTCGGTGTCCACGAAGGTAGGCATAGAACACCAGGAGTAAGGGTCCTTCCTCGTCCCGCACCGCTGACAGTGTGTGTGCCAAGAGTGTCCCTGTTCGAGTGTTTGCTTTCCAGCGCACCCCCCATCCAGTTGAACACGCTTACATTTAAGAGCATCTTCAATTGGGTGAGAGCTCAAAGCGGTTGCAGCCTCGTCCACCAAGGCGTTGCACTCGTGTTCTTCGCCACTACCATGTTCAGTGGCACTGACGTACGTGGTGGCGTTGGTCGAGACACTGGCGTGAGTGGTATCACTATCAATGGGGCTGACGTGAGTGGTGTCACTGTTGGTGTCGCTGACGTGAGTGGTGTCGCTGCCGGTGGCACTGACGTGCGTTGTGTCGCTGTCGGTGGCGCTAATGTGCGTCGTGTCGCTGTCGGTGGCGCTGACGTGAGTAGTGCCACTGTCGGTAGCGCTGACATGTGTAGAGTCACTGTCTGATCCGCTTTCCAGCGGCTGGAACCCACCGGTTGCATGTTGGGCCGAGCGCGTTGCATGCTGGGCCAGGCGCGTCGCCTGCTCAGCTGGGCATGTTGCATGCTTGGCGGAGCCGGTTGCATGCCCAGGCTGTCTGGTTGCATGCTCAGCAAGGCATGCTGCATGCTCAGGCGAGCCGGTCGCATGCTCAGCCGGACTGGTTGCATGCTGTGAGGCGCTGGTTGCATGCTGGAATCCACTGGTTGCATGCTGAACCAGGCGTGTTGCATGCTGGTCGGGGCGTGTTGCATGCGGGGACAGGCCCGTTGCATGCTCAGCCGGTCGAGTTGCATGCCGGCGTGGGCTGTTAGGTCCTCCCGCCAGCTGCTGGGTCATGTTCAGCTCCTCCTCGGGCGGACTAGGGCAGGATGCAGCACGTTGGTTGCATGCTGGCGGTATGCTGCCCGATCCGCCTGCCAATTGCTGGGTCATACTCAGCTCCTCCTCGAGGTGCTCAGGTTCGCCCGCCGGTTGCTGGGTCGTGCTCAGACCCTCCCAAGCAGCAGGACGCGCAGCCTCCCAAGCCGCAAGACGTGCAGCTTCATTCTTCCTCCAGGCTTTCATCCGCTGGTCCAAGGTCGTACGCTTCCTCCCTCTCCTCGAAGGCTTCGAACGACGGGTAGGCGTATCCTCCCCCGAGGACTGCTCACGGTGTTGCTGCAACCGGTACTGGCTGCAATGAATCTCCATCTCGGACTCGTCCGTGCTGTGGGTTAGGTCCGAGGGGCTCGATCCCAGAGTCGCCGCAAGAACTGTCTCGTCTGGTTTGAGAGGAGCAGGATTGGGAGGTGGGTGTGCTCGTCGAACACGTCCGAACACAGCATGCACAATCGCCTTACCGCAATGCCTGACCCGCTGGACTGCCGTGGTCCATGTGGAGGCCGTCTTGAGCGCATGTGAGTCAAAGGGGGTGTCCTGCGCTCGTTGTGCCCGCCGACGTCGCCACAAGCGATAGGCTTGCTGTATTGATATCGCCGCCGACGCTTGACGCCGTCGAAGGCGACGGAGCCCAGTCGTCTCCCAAGGTCGGCCTTTTTGAGGTACATTCGTCTTCGGCCCGTATTCTTGCTCCACAGCCCGACGCTGCTCGCGTGGGCTCAACTCTGCCCAGGCCAAGCCCAATGTGCCGCCCATGCGACCACGCAAGCGGGCAAGTATAAGCTTGTCCAACTCGTACTTCCGTTGGCGATGACTGAAGGGTGTAGTCGCGGGGCGCCGTGTAGCATGGCGACGACTGCGCTCAGCCATCTTGTGTGCCTCTGCCGGGGACTTCTTCTTGAGGGTCATGCGTAGTTGTCGTAGTAGGACACTTTCAGAAGTAGCCCCGGCCGGACTCCTCCAGCTCCACGATGTCAACCGCCTACGCTGATCCGCCAGGGAACTCTGGTACACCTCGGAGGCCCCCGGTGCAGCTAGGTGCAGATCCTTGTAGTCGCTGGGCTGAACTGTTGGTGCCGCGTGATGAGCTCGGATACGTGGGGGAGGTCCATCAACATTACCGCGGTCAATTGGGACACCATGTTCGGCACAGTAAGTCTCCCAACAAGGATGTGCTGTCGGTGAGGTTATCGGCGGAGTCAATGATCCCCGAGCAGGGGGGGGATCCTCCACTGAGAGGGGTCGTCTGCTCAAAATGGTTGCGCGCCGTGCGCGCTCTCGGCCACTGAAGGCGATCCGTGATGAACGGGGCCTCGGGCTGACGGTGGAGGGGGGCCGTGCGGCCACACCATGGGGCGAGTCTGATGAAGCCTCTGTGCTCACCGGGGCATGCAGCGCTCGCAGTGAGACGGGCTTTGTCGGGGTACAGGCGGTGGCCTCGTCACGTGACGTCCGCGAGGGCCATGAAGGACGGGCTGCCACATTGGTATAGGGCTGCCTCTGTCCACGGGGTCGATGGAGATCTACTCCTCTTGCCCGGGAGCCCCTGTCGGCTCCCCACTCCGAAAAGCTGGATCCTCGGTGCTCGTGATGTCACACAGGGCACACAGATCCCCATAGGAGTCCACGTCAGCATCCGCCAGAGCGAGGATCTCCTCCATCGTTTCAAGCTCTTCGGGGTTGAGGGAATCCTCCTCGACTCTCTCCTCAATGACCTCAACGCAAGCCTGGCCTTCGCGCCAACCGTGCCGGGGCGTTGGCCTTCCAGATTGCCAACTTCTTTTCGTCTGTGCAATTGGCCACCAAGTGCTCGAGACTGCCACATGCAAAACAGGGCCGCTCCCTCACCGCAGGTGCCGGTCGGGATCCTTGGGTCGCCGCCGTGCTTACGGTCACCGGGGCCGCTGTTGCCGAGTCGCCCCCGGCAGTCCCCGGCTCCCACGTGAGTGCCGCCAACGCAGGCCTCCTCGGGGGCCACCTAGACCGACCAGACGGGGTGCTGCGTGGTGGAACTTGCCGCTGTCGATGTCCCATCTCCAACGCCACCTTACGGGCGATGGTGTCGTGGAGAACCGCGTCCTCCATCACCTTAGCCGTCTCGATTTCCGTGGCCACGGAACGAACCTTCAAGATGGCGGAGGTGTCGGACCGTCCGAGTCGACGTTGTTCGTCTTCCCACTGCTCCGGGTGACTGGTGTCCAGCCCCAGATCCGCCAGCTTGGACCCCACTTGAACGCTGTGACGTAGTCCACCCCAAAAGAGCTCGAGAAGTTCCAGCTTGGTAACCTTACCGCAACCCTGTACTACGTCCGCCACAAAGTTGACAGTCGCGGTTCGGGTGGTGATGCGGGTGTAGAAGGCACCGGTCTTCTCCTCCGATCGCTGCCTCGTTGAGAGTAGCTCCGACTTCAGCCGCTTCAGGGCGTCCGTGGTGATGTCCACCGACAAGGCAAGGTCGCCCATGAACCGTGGCACCGTTGCGTACCTCGCCTTCCACGCCTCTCCTTCGCTGCCTCCTGGCGCCATCTCCTCGACGTACAGCTTCTGAGCCTTGGCCAACTTGGCGGTCTTGACCATCCATAGCAAGGTGGAGACGCTGAGCTGGTTGCGTCCTTGCGCCTCACGCCGAAAACTGGGAGTAGTGAGCGCCGCAATCACCGTCATGTGCTCCAGGAGCGCATTCACCGCCACAGAGAACTCCTCAAGGTCATCCATGGCCCGGCCCTTCGTGTAGTGATCGCCGGGGAACTCCGGGAGGTCCTCCACCAACTTGTAGATGCCCCTCAAGAGCGAGCTCTCGTTTTTGATCGCGGTCTGGTAGGAGCGGTCGTCAGGGGTGAACATTGCCGTCGGGTCTTCCGGAGCTCGTGCAACTCCGGCCGGTGGTCCCGCCACTGCCGTGTGAGCCACCGTCGGGGTGAAGGTCGCGGCATCGGCTGAGAGTCGATGTGAAGGAGCTGGGAAGGTGGAGGGGTCAGTCTGCAACGGGGGTTGGGACATCGTAGGAGGCGGCCCAAACGATGCAGCCAAGTACCATGGAGCAGCACATACCTCCACCCAGGCTTGTAGCCCATCCAGCTCGTAGGTCTCCGCCTCCGACTCCGTGAAGGCGTCCACCACCGGTCGTCTCGGGCATTGGTACCATTGTGACGGAATTCTGGGACGCCTCGTGCCTCGAATAGACTCCTCTGCCACCGAGCGGTCCACCAAGAGAGCGTAGGTGGAGGTCTCGGTGGTGTGCAGCGGACGTATCTCGGGGAAAGAGGTACCGCCGGCCCCGCTCAGAATGTATCGAGTAGGACTCAGCCCAAGGTTGTCACAGATCTTCAGGGCTGCCGACAGACCATAGCGCGAGGAGGTGATCTCGGGTAACGTCGCTGTAGTAGCCAATTCACTCGGGGGCACCCACAAGGAATCCCCTTGGGGAGTGACCACTAACAACCGTGTAGTTGACGTCGACGGTCCCGCCCCCCCAGCCGGGTCACCATCAGGGTCATCTCCAGGGTCGTCACCAGGGTCGTCCTCCGTGTCCTTATAGTCGCTACTCCGGCTTTGCGATTCTTCATCGGCGACGAGCGACTTCCCATCCTTCCAGCCCAAGGCTAGCTGTCCCCCGCTGGTTGCATGCTGGGAGGCGCCGGCTGCATGCTGGAACCCACTGGTTGCATGCGGAGCCAGGCGTGTTGCATGCGGGTCGAGGCGTGTTGCATGCTGAGACAGGCCCGTTGCATGCTCAGCCGGCCGAGTTGCATGCTGGGCGAGGCGTGCTGCATGCTCAGCCGGGCGGGTTGCATGCTGTGTTGCATGCGAAGTTGAGCTGGTTGCATGCGAAGCCGGGCGTGTTGCATGCTCAGCCGGTCGTGTTGCATGCTGTGTTGCATGCTCCGCCGAGCTGGTTGCATGCTCCGCCGCTCCCGCTGCATGCTGCGGCTGGCCCCCACCAGCCCCGCACACCACAGGGGTGTCCAAGCTTGCCCGGCGTCTTCTTGCCAGACGCCGTTCCTCGGCCACCCCGCCTCCCGCTGCAGCAACCTCCAACTGAGCCATCTGTTCGCGCAGGCTCCCCGCCTCGGTCTCCGCGAGAAACCGAGCTGTCTCTGCGCGCACTACCCGCTGCAACACCTCCTGGTCCGTCATCTCCTTCCTCCGATGCTTCTCCAACTTGAGACGCCGTTCTCGTCGTCTGCGGCTATGCTGAGTGCCCGCTGCAGACTCGTAGCCGGAGCCGGAGGTCGTGCTCCGGGGTTGAGACGCGTGAGATTGGGAGAGGTCCTCGGTCACCACGTCTTGGGGCTCCGTGTGTATGGGCAAGGTTCTCCCAAGAGTCTCCGGACCCGAAGCACGGCGACGGTGATGCGGCTGGTGGTTTACCACACCCTCGTCAGGAGAAGTGTCGATGTGGGGAGTCGGTTCCATCGGCGGTGTCGGATACAGTCGTTGGGGGACCACTCTCATATCAGTCGCCACCGCCCGCTCCGCAGCGGCCATGCGCTCTCGCGCTGCCCACCATTCTCTAGCTCGTGCCTCCGACGCAGGGTCAGCTCCATATACCGGAGGTGGAGGCGGTGGAAAATAAGCCGGTAGTGTCCATGGGTCCCCGTAGGTGGTGGACATCGGCGCGGGCGTGTATGGGGCATGTGTCAACACGCCTGGGGCATGGGTTGGCGAGCCTGTGGCATAGTGGAGAGCCATTCCAAAAGGCGGAGACGGCCTACTGGGGGCATATGGCATGTCTGGAGCATACTGGAGCATGCCGGGTGCATGCGGTTGCATACCCGTTGCATGCGGTTGCATGCTGGTTGCATGCGGTTGCATGCTGGTTGCATGCGGTTGCATGCTGGTTGCATGCGGCTGTACGCCCGTTGCATGTTGTTGCATGCCACTCCAACCGACCTCTTGTTGATGAAACATAAAAGGGAAGGTTTGAGAGGGGGCGTGCACAAAATGGCTCTGAGGCATGCTGGGTTGCATGCCACCTGGCATATGTTGCATGCCAGGTTGCATGCCAGGTTGCATGCCGGGTTGCATGCCCGGTTGCATGCTGACGGGCACGTCCGGGGCAGGTTGGTGTACGTCTACAACCTGCCCAGTACCGACTGAGGGGTAAGGAGGGAGGGTGGTGGTGGAAGGGCCCGAAGGTCCAGGTGCGGTGGTGGAAGCGGTTGGTGGAGAGGGGTCTAAGGGTGTCAGAGGGAAGGTGGTGGAAGGGTCCATGGCGTTTCCAGAAATTAATTACAAGAATACCAGTCCAGTAGAGCCAAAATACTGCCAAAAGCTGTAGAGAACTTAGCCAGAAGGTATGAGGAACTTCCCTAGAAGGTGGAAGGTACCAGCTGCCAAAAATAGCCTTAAGTATGGTGAGAATACAAGATCTGGCTCATCTGACTCCAATCTCTTCTAGGATGCTTAAAAACTGAAAGTTTTTTGCTATTTGTGCTATTCCGCAAAGTTTTATCATAGTCCCCAGCGGTCTTGCTTATTTATGTCTCAGAAGGAAGCTTGCACTTTCCCCCCCCATACTTAAGCCCACACCTAAGGAACCAGCAACAAATCTTAGCATCCGCGACATCTGGCAAAAACCCAGTAAAAAGCGGCAACGCGGGTCCATTAAAGACGTCCAAGCGCATATCTTGCCAGCTCCACAGCCGTCGGAGTGGACCCGCCTTCAACATTCTTAAGATCAAGTCATAAATCTCGTCCAGAGCCTCAAGAAAAAGCAATCCGACGCAGATCCCAATCAAACCCCTCACAAAGAAGATCTCGCAGCGAAACTTTTCCGTGTTTTTAGTGCACGTAACGCGCGCAATTTGAGCCGTCGAACGCAAGCAGAGACAGCCCAAAACTCAAAAACGAAAAGTCGCCCAAGTCATCTTGCAGTCGCATCTCAAGTCTCCACAGAAGATCCTCAACCAAATCTTTAACAAAGAAGGTCCCATAGCGAAAATTTTTCGTGTTTACAACGCAAGCACCGCGCGTATTTTGAGCCGTCAAACGTAAGCTGAAGCCGCTCAAAACGCAAACACAAAAGTCGCCATCTCCAACATCTTGCAAAACGCAGATCCCACAGGTCCATAGAACGTTCCCATCATCTGAGAACCAATTTGTACCAGGCACACACTCCTGATAACTTATACATCTTTATCTCTTTATTTTTCTTTCTTTTCTTTTATCTTCTTCCTTTTCTTTTTATGTTTTCTGCTGTTTTTGGTGTGTAATAGGTAGCACTTCACTTGTGTCGCATGATCTTTTATTTTTGTCGCACCATGCGACATATCAATTATATTCTGGGGCGACAAAACTGAGTACGGGACTCATTATTGTCGCAGTGCGACAAACAGTGAGTGCGGGGCTGATTATTGTCGCAGCGACACAAAGAAGACTATATTTTTGAACAGAATCTACAAAACTTATACAAAAGATTATGGAGTATACCATATCACAGTTTACGGAAGAAAAGAAACAATTTGACAAGCTAGCATATGCAAATTAACTAACAATTGGCAGGGAAATGTGCTCACGTTAGCACAGCATGCACTATTTTCTACTCTACTTTAATTACATAACTATGCTTATACATCTTAACAATAAATGTGCAGTGCATACTGTTATTAAGTCAGGTACAAACAAAACAAAACCTATAAAAGATTGACTTCTAAGTTCTAAAATCTAAAGGCTAAGCAGGTTGCTGGATACAGCAACATGCAATTCGCCAGCGATAAAGGTGAACCTGAATTACCTGCACACAGCGAATGCGAAAACGTCAGAACGAAGTGAAAAAATATTGCAATCATCACAAAAACACGCAGGCAAATACGCATTGGAAGCCAATAAGCAAAATAATTCAACACTCTTCACAATTTCCACACCGTAACATGCGTCTCGCCAACGAGCATGAGATATTTGAAATACCTGCACACGGTAATCGCAAACAGGTCAGAAATAAAATGAATAACAAAACCAAACGTACACGCAACGACCAACAGCACACATGCGAAACAGGCGTTCAGGAATGCGAAACAGGCGTTCAGGAATGCGAAACAAACGTGCAGGAGTGCGGCGAAACAGGAAAACGTGAAAAGTATCCTGCAAAATTACGGAGGGAAAAGTCAGTGAGAGAGGTGGGGCTCGAACCCACGCTGCACACACTGTGCAGACATCGCCCTCGAAAAATAGACTCACCACAGGAGAAACAGAACGAATACAAAACAGAAGCTCGAAAACCAAAAGTAAATTCCTGCAAAATATCAGTCAGTGAATGCTTGCGACAACATCAAAACGACGGGCAGCGGCACAGCCCGTCAGCCGGCCTACAAGAATGCCGCCAGCAATACCCGAATGTTGCTGGGGGCGTCACACATATAGCAAAAACGAACGCGACCTGTAGAACAATGAAACACAACTCTGCAAGGATGTTAGGATATACCGGAAATTAGTTAGTATGAAGGGAAAAAATACATGCAGCAGTACAAAGCAGGGCACAGCAAAAAACATTGTGAGGTGCGCCGCTAAACGAAAGGGTCAAGAATGAATGTGTGAGTCAACATCGAGATATCTCATATGTGAAATCAGCCAGCCGCGGCCCGCGTGGGTCTCACCGGTGAACCGATTTCGCCATGACATGACATGCGTTGCCATGTCATGTAGTCACACAGTCGAGTGGGATTCCATTGTTCCCCTTCTGTCCCATTTTACACCTGTTCTCGACAGGTGTAAAATGGGACAGTAGCAGTAGGGGACGGTACAGTATGGTTTCGGGTACTGTATGGCATTCAACTGTGACACTGTAAATCTTCGTCGCAACCCCATGCCATGTCAGCATGTCTGCCAGGTGAATTTTTTGTGTCGTGTCGCAAACCCATGCCATGTCAGCATGTTGCGAAAGTCTGGAACCAGTCGCATCGCATTTGTAGCGAGGGAGCCACACTTAAGGGCTTTTGGTGGTGCAGTTTTTTAATTTACCAATATATAAATCGAAACTGATCGCGTCGCTGATTGGCTTATCCATCGTCTGCAAAACCATCTCGTTTTTGTCGTGTGATCCCTTTCCCTTGTCGTCCCATATTCATGGTGCCTATCTCAGGCGCTCGCACTTCTTAATGGCGGTTATGGGCGATCAGTCCAAAACATCTCATGTAAAACACCCTGAAATCTGTAGCACGTGCGCCTTCTATAATTATACAAAAAAAACGTGCTCCTTGTACGTGCACAGTCAGCTTATGGTATTTCGCGTGTGACCCATATTCATGGAGTTTATCTAATCTCATGGCTCCTCTGATTGGCGATCAGTCGGAAATATCTTTTATACGCCATCTGAAATCTGTCTTGCTGATCACTTCTGCATGAATATCCATAATTCGATACTACGCCCAGGAATATTCTATGCGTCTCTGATTGGCGGCAATGCTCCACCGATTTGTATAACTCTCCTGCTTGCCATCTTAAGGTGACCGGTGTGGACTGCAATATAATTATATATGGGCGGTTACTCCCGATCTGACAGGGAAATCACACTGTTTCCGTAAAAAAGGGCCCCAAAGGTGGACAGTTCTGGTAGTATCGTGTGCGTCGATGTCACTTTTTCCAGGAAAACCTGTTTCGCTCCTATAAGGGAAACGCAGGACCTTGCAGCTTTTTTTTGAAAAAGCTGCGAACCGTCGGTGTATAATGTTGAGTATAATCGGATCTGTTTGCGACACGACCAAAAAAATACACCTCGCGACACAAAAAAGGCGCTTCCTGTGTAATATTAACTTCACAGTCTTATATTCCACTGTTTTATTTCATGACATACTCTGGCTTCTAGCCTAGAATTACAGTCACTTTTCTGATATAATGTCTGGTCTCAGACCTAATACATCTATATCCTTATATCAGTCTTGGCATACAGCCTAATCCTAACATGTAAAACTTCCTTAATTCATTTCTCTTGATCAACACTAACTGAGGTCCACTTTCCAAGCTTCCCTTTCAACATGTTGCTCTCTAACAATCACTAGCAGGATTCCTGTATTGACATCTGCCATCGACCAATCATGTGCACATATATGCCTGATTCTGGTACTCCTCCACCAATCATCGGGCAGATCACGATATTGCCATTGCAGATCTTTCTGGAATCCACCAGATCCTCAATATAATTATTGTCATTGCAGATCTTCTCCTGAAATCTGCCTTGCCATCAATTATTTCTTCATACAGCTGTGACCGGCATGCAACAAGGCCCTTGCAGCATGCAACCAGGCATATGTAGCATGCAACCTGGTCTCTGTTGCAT